>NMRB01001771.1:102202-118950 GCA_002633025.1 Notospermus geniculatus | reverse complement strand
CTTTGACCTCTGTGACCTTGAAAAGTAGGTCAAACCAAAAACCCGTTAAATATGTTATGTATCCTAATTAGATACACCTATGATAAAAATTTGGAGATGATCCAGTCATTAGTTAAGGAGTTATTGCACTTTTTGTGTTTTTGGTTTTGGCCACCTGGAGGCCAAGCCAAGAATCGAATCGGACCGAAACTTGGTGTCATAGGTCATCTGACCTAGGGGTATATATGTACCAAGTTTCAGATCAATAGCTCCAGCGGTTACGAAACGTGCCCTGCTAACGGACGACGACGACGGACGACGGACGACGACGGACGACGGACGCTGACTGACGACTATAGCTCACGGGTGAGCTAAAAATGTAAATTAAAAGGAATTTATTTATTTATTTGTTTATTTATTGCTCTCTACAACAAAAGATAAACATCGTCCTAGGGCCTAACCGGGCTCTTGCGAAACCTCGCCGTCTTTTGCTGAGCAGTGTTTTTTAGGTGTGTTTCCAGTTTCAATGAGAATGAAGTACTGCTCCTTCCCGTGGCGCCACTGCCACACAATCTTTGCAGGCATTAATTTTAGTTTATGGGGACATGAAATAATAATGGGTTTGAAAGGTGAAAGACATATTTTCCTACCGGACTTACCATGTAGGCCTACCCTACTGTGTTCCTCCATAGAAACGTCATTTAGAGGGGAGGGGGTCCATGAGAGAGGTGAAAAAAGTTCGCTTCTCTTGGCATCAAGCAATTTTGAAGAAGTGTGATATCCAAAAAATAGAGCACAAAAGGCGACACACAAAATGATAAAAGGGAGTCGTCCTCCAGAAATTTCGCAAATTTTCGACCCCATTCTGCGGTCTTCTTCAGGCTGGCACTTTCAAGTCGAGCTTATGGCAAGCCGTTTGTCCATTTAATCAAATAAACCAGCTTTTTAAAAAAATGTTTTTTTACAAAAAAACTAGGTTTATTTCACTCCATTGCAAAGAATTTGGGTTTATTTTTCATAAACTTGGTTTTTTAGCCAACTGTTCATTTGTTTAAAAAATCCTAGTTTTTTTACATGAATGGAAAAAAACCAAGTTTATTTTTTTAAATTGTTTTTTTAACCTAGTTGTTTTAAAATAAAGAAACCTAGTTGTTTTAAAATAAAGTTGATTTATTTTGATACAACTCGCCATTTGTCCAATAAAAGGGAAAAAACAGGTTTTTTTGCAAGCCGTTTGTTCATTTAAAAACCTTCTTTTTTAAAAACTTTCTTTCTTTTCTGCAAAATGGGAAAAACCTGTTTTTTTAAAACCAAGTTTATTGGAAAAAAAACTTGTTTTTTTCCAGATTCTGTAAAAAAACCAAGATTTTTTCCCAAAAAACCTGGTCATTAAAAAATAGTTTTTTTGAGAAAAAAAATGATAGGATAAAATTTCCTGAATGAAAAGGTAAATCGCATACCGGTGTACCGGTATGTTTCATTTTGGGTATCTTTGTAAATCTTTGTTTATTCATTTCGGCATGAGGGGGGAAGCACTAACAGAGAACAGCGCGACATGCGGCGTGGGGAATCCCGTCTATTGGGAATAAATCGAGTTCTGATTGGCTGGGTCCATTCAGCGCTGAAAAGGGGCGTGATTGGTCCCCGCCCACGATGGCCGCCCGAATGTAGCCGAGTACCTCCGAAGATGACGTCGATTGGTCCCGCCCGCCCATCATATGCATCATGTACATGATGTACGCGCCAAACATGCCAAACCGGCAGTGACATGAGTGAGCCAGCAGCAGCCTGAATTCAGCATCGAGTCGGTGGTAACGATTGGTGTGAAATCGCTGTTTTAAGGCAGGCTAGTGTAAGAGGGAGACGGTAGGCCTAGCATGCATTCTGAATGGAGGCACAGCACAGTCACTTGGCTGTCAAAACGACAAGCCGTTCTGGCTGGGGAAGCCGTCATTCCATTTATATTTGCATCCATCATTGTCCATGATGTCTGCTACAAGGTCACGCTGTGCATGCAGTGGTGTGTCTGTGTGCATGGCGTGTGCATCTTTCATTGCAGTGTGGCTCTGTGCCTGTGGCAGTGTGCACAGTGCATGCATCCCATGCTGTGACCTAGGCAGAGCAGAGGCGTACAGTGCGTAGGCCTAGGCCTAGCTAGCCTACCTAGCTTGAGGCATTCTCACCACTAAAATCATCACACTTTTAAAAGTGGCCTAGGCCTATAGGGCCTAGATCCATAGCGTCAATACAGGATATTCCTCTAAAAGAGTGCAGCACCTGACGGGACAGCGTCCAAGACGTCCCGCACGTCATTCATGATGTTTTGAGGCGAGACGAAAAAAAATCAGATTGTTTCACGACGTCATGATCGCTGCCACAACCGGATTTTTTTTCGAGTCACGTCATGCGTTCAGAAATGACGTGTGGGACGTCATGACGCTGTCCCGTCAGGTGCTGCGCTCTTTTGGAGTGATAGAGTCTATTGGAACCTTGTTTACATAAATGTAACGTGCATCACATTTTCAATCTCCGAGAATCAAATAGGCCTAGTGACAAGCGGTATACTACCAAAGCTGCACATCAGAAGAAAGAGGATTGCTCAGAGATTCTCTTCAATCACATTTTGATGCAAAACACATTGCACATGTTCATGATATTGGGCCTCAAGAACAAAAAGAAAACATTTTGTTTCACACAAATCATGTTAAAAGTATGATTTCTTTCCATTTGGTCCAATTGACGCTATGGATCTATAGTGGGTCAATTTTTCGCCTCCATTTTCTCCTTTTCCATTCACGTAATCTAGGCCTACTGAATATCGACACAATAGCTAATCATTTGGCGTGAAATTGTGTCCCCTGCTAAGCAATTTGAATAATATATAATCGGCTTGGTGCTTTTTAGACGATTTTTTTACCAAAATGACGAGATTATTTAGGATCATTTTCATGCGGGTCCTCTGTCCTCGAGTCCTATTGTACTGTAGGCCTATAGCGGAGCGGCTGTAACAGGCAAGGGACCAGGTGTTGCACAGTAAAATTCTTTTCATCACTTGAGAAGTTAGACCCATTGGGCCGTATGCACCAAACGAAGATTATCTTGAACTCAGGTTGAGCCACAACTTTTCAATTGTTCAGGTTTGCCAGGGCATGATGTGACAATGGAAAAGTTGAGCCTCAACCCGAGTTCAAGATAATCTTCGTTTGGTGCATACGGCCCATTGTGATACATGTACAGTCTTTCAAATAAGTAAATGGACAGCGTGTTTTTCAAATACACATGTATCTCCGAGATAAAACAAGATAATTTGATGCGGTTTTCAACATAGTGTCGTGTGGTATACTTACTTGGTCATATACCTCATGTTGGTCAACCTAATTTTAACCCTTTGTTATGTAACACGCAATTTAAAAAAGGTCCATAAATCAACTTTTTTATTTCAAATTTTTTTCAACAGATTTGGCACTGATGTGATGAGGTGATTGACTAAAGACTCTTTGCCAAAAAAATCGGTGAAATCTGTTGTCTTTTTCGTGATATCTCAAAATATCAAAATCTGGGATTTTTGATATTTTGAGATATTGAATATTTTTTTGCTGTTATTCACTGCCAGACATGATAACAAGATGGCTACGAAATTTTCCACGTGTTTCCATTACCGAATCAGCTGAAAATATAATGTGAAATCTGGAGGCTGCAATAAAGAGGCTGAATATCATGACATTTAAGTGAAAAAAGCATTCAAAAATTGCATAAGTTATCACCAGGGAATGAATGTTACCAAAATAAATGACTTTGAAAAATGATCGAATATATCAAAATTTCAAAAATCTCAAATTTTGATATTTTGAGATATTACGGAAACGGAAAAAAATGTTCAAGATTTTTTTCCGCAAAAACTCTCATTGTCAATCACCTCATCACAACACTGTGAATTCTGCTGAAAAAAACTTGAAATAAAAAAAGTTGACTTTTGGACCTTTTTAAAATTGTGTGTTACATAACAAAAGGTTAAAATTAGGTTGACCCAAATACATGAGATATATGACCAGGTAAGTAAACCACACTATGTTGAAAACCGCATCCAATTATCTTGTTTTATCTCGGAGATATTTGAAAAACACGCTGTCCATTTACTTATTTGAAAGACTGTACCTTTTCTAACCCTCCATTAGGTAAGGCACTATACTTCAACTCATTCTTTCATGTGTAGCAACAACTTGAACCTCTTCCATGCTTAACTGATAAGTAAGATAATTCAAATACTTGGACATTTCCACAGTCTTGTTGGCCACATTACTGCTGTGTACTTGTACACTACATCGATCGTAGTCATGGACATGATGGATGAACCAGGTCATGGTAATAAACATACAGTAGCATACATGGCATATCGCCTGTATTCAGGTCTCACCACACAGGGGAAAGTAGGACATCTTATTTAAAAATAGGATGCTCGTGGCTTCCAACATCCAATAATAACAACTTCCTGATGGCCATACAGACAAGCCTGGTTTCTCTGGCCATCGATGGTGGCGCTGACTGATAGGCCTATTTACGGTACATTAGGCCTGTGCCCCTCACCCTCGGCCTCATGCCAGCGAACCGTTGTTGCCATTAGGCTTGTTTCTGTCACGTTTGACAGTGATGATGACAGTGATGATGGCTGTACCGCCAAGAAAGACAAGTCGATTGACGTGTGTGTCATCAAAATCGGCCCAGCCGTTGCGGAGCTATCGTTTTAAACCTTGCGCCAATCGGAAGTGGAATGGAGAGTAGTGTGGTTTGGTCCGGCCTTTCCTAATGCCAGTATCATTGGCACCAGCACTTCGAGTACAATACGGTACACCCACCACCACCAGCACCCGCGCATCGCCACTTCAGCAATGCCGTGTGTCGCTGACTCAAATTCGTTTGGTTTAATGTTTTCCAGCATGTCCAGTGTGGCCCATGTTTTTATCTTTTCTATGTAACCTCATTGTTTTTGTTCGAACCTTATTCCCTCAATCTATTGTATTTTTAGCTCACCTGGGGTGAGCTCTTGTCGTGGGTCTGCGTCCGTCGTCGTTGTCCGTTAGCAGGGCACGTTTCGTAACCGCTGGAGCTGTTGACCTGAAACTTGGTACATATATACCCCTAGGTCAGATGACCTATGACACCAAGTTTTGGTCCGATTCGATTCTTTGCTTGGCCACCAGGTGGCGGAAACTGAAAACACAAAAAGTGCAATAACTCCTGAACTAATGACTGGATCACCTCCAAATTTTTATCATAGGTGTATCTAATGAGGGTACATTACATATATAACGGGATTTTGATTTGACCTACTTTTCAAGGTCACAGAGGTCAAAGTTCAAAATTTTGCCTTTGGTGGCACGTTTTGTAACCGCGGGTGCTATTGACCTGAAACTTGGTACATATTATACCCCTGGGTCAGATGACCAATGACACCCAGTTTCGGTCCGATTTGACTCGTTGCTTGGCCACCAGGTGGCGGAAACCAAAAACACGAAAAGTGCAATAACTCCTGAACTAATGACTGGATCACCTCCAAATTTTTATCATAGGTGTATCTAATGAGGGTACATTACATAACGGGATTTTGATTTGACCTACTTTTCAAGGTCACAGAGGTCAAAGTTAAAAAGGGGCCGAGGAAATAAGATGTTCTGCGGTATGGCTGGGATCATTTCACTATTACTGCACAGATTTCAACCAAACTTGGTATGGTAATAGCGGTGGGGCGAGGGGACCTTCTGGTACCACCCATCACTGTGTTATATAATCCCTAGTACCCAATTATGTCATCCCTAGCAACGGCATAGCAACTCCATTGTTCTGCGGTACCCCTGGGATCATTTCAATATTACTGATTAGAATTCAACCAAACCTTGTAGGATGATAATGGGGATGATAAGCTACGCCATGGTACCAGTCATTACCCAATTACGTAATCCCTGGCAACAGCATAGCAACTGCATTGTTCTGTGGTACCCCTGGGATCATTTCAATATTACTGATTAGAATTCAACCAAACCTTGTAGGATGATAATGGGGAGGCTACGCTACACCATGGTACCACTCATTACCCAATTATGTAATCCCTAGCAACAGCATAGCAACTCTATTGTTCTGCGGTACCCCTGGGATCATTTCAATATTACTGATTGGAATTCAACCAAACCTTGTAGGATGATAATGGGGAGGATAAGCTACGCCATGGTATCACTCATTACCCAATTATGTCATCCCTAGCAACAGCATAGCAACTCCATTGTTCTGTGGTACCAGGTTTCTTTGTCCAAATAGCAAAATGAACATAGCATACAACAGAACAGTGCTCTACTAGGGTATTACATAACAGTGTGATGAGTGGTACCACAAATATTTAACCCACCATATCATCCTACAAGGTAATATAAATAGATGTATTTTAATCAGTAATACTGAAATGATCCCAGGGGTACCGCAGAACAATGGAGCTGCTCTGCTGTTGCTAGGGATTACATATTTGGGTAATCAGCCATCTCAATCAGCCACAACCCAGCTAATGAAGGGACCAGAGCTTCACATTCTGAGGGCCATATGCACCAACGAAGATTATCTTGAACTCCGGTTGAGCCACAACTTTTCAATTGTTCTGGTTTGCCAGGGCATGAAGTGACAATGGAAACGTTGTGGCTCAAACTGAGTTCAGCATAATCTTCGTTGGTGCATACGGCCCTGAAAGTTCTGTTCCATTCCATGTCCCATCTCCATTATCATCCTACAAGGTTTGGTTGAATTCTAATCAGTAATATTGAAATGATCCCAGGGGTACCACAGAACAATGGAGTTGCTATGCTGTTGCTAGGGATTACATAATTGGGTAATGAATGGTACCATGGCGTAGCTTATCCTCCCCATTATCATCCTACAAGGTTTGGTTGAATTCTAAATTGAAATGATCCCAGGGGTACCACAGAACAATGGAGTTGCTATGCTGTTGCTAGGGATTACATAATTGGGTAATGAATGGTACCATGGTGTAGCTTATCCTCCCCATTATCATCCTACAAGGTTTGGTCTTGGAGGAATTAATTCCTCCAAGGTTTGGTTGAGTTCTGTGCAGAGATAGTGAAATGATCCCAGGAACATTGGAGAACAATGGAGTTGCTATGCTGTTGCTAGGGATTATATAACAGAGTGATGGGTGGTACCAGAAGGTGCCCTAGCCCCACCACTATTACCATACCAAGTTTGGTTGAAATCTGTCCAGTAATAGTGAAATGATCCCAGCCATACCACAGAACATCTTATTTCCTCGGCCCCTTTTGCCTTTGGTGGCACATTTCGTAACCGCGGGAGCTATTGACCTGAAACTTGGTACGTATATACCCCTAGGTCAGATGACCTATGACCCCAAGTTTCGGTCCGATTTGACTCTTAGCTTGGCCACCAGGTGGCGGAAACCAAAAACACAAAAAGTGCAATAACTCATGAACTAGTGACTGGGTCCTCTCCAAATTTTTATCATTGGTGCTTCTAACGAGGATGCATGACATAAGTAAGGGGATTTTGATTTGACCTACTTTTCAAGGTCACAGAGGTCAAAGTTCAAAATTTAGTCATTTGATGGCGCGTTTCGTAACTGCTTGGGCTATTGACTTGAAACGTGGTACGTGGTACGTATACACCCCAATGTCAGAGGACCTATGACACCACTTTTCGGTCTGATTTGATTCACCGCTTGGTCACCAGGTGGCCAAAACCAAAGCTCAAAGTCCAGTATCTCCTGAACTGTAACTGGATTATCTCCAAATTTTTATCAGTGTCCATCTAACGAGGATACATGACCCTGGAACATTTCGATTTAACATTTGTCATTTGTTTTTCTGGAACGTTCACCCAGGTGAGCACATGGTCCATGGACCATTTCATTTCAATGATGATTCAAATGTCCTAGAGACTGGTATTCTGGTCATATGTGACACGACATGCACGAGGTGAGGGCTACGTAAGTCATGTTTTTCTCTTTTTAGGAGACAGTCAAGGGCATCGTGAAAAGTAGAAGAGAGAGGGAGCGCTCGGTTACTTAGTCAAATTCTGAAATTACTACAAACCTTACTGACCACACAGGTAAGATAAGAAATCATACATTGAGCGAGAATAATAGGGCCGTTTAGACGACAAGCCAAAAAACCACATTCAGATTCAGACGTGTGTGTCATCAAAATCGGCCCAGCGGTTGCGGAGCTATCGTTGATAAACCTTGCGCCAATCGGAAGTGGAATGGAGAGTAGTGTGGTTTGGTTCGGCCTTCCCTAATGCCAGTATCATTGGCACCGGCACTTCGAGTACAATATGGTACACCCACCACCACCGGCACCCGCGCATCGGCACTTCAGCAGCGCCTGTGTGCCGTTGACTCAAATTCGTTTGGTTTTATGTTTTCCAGTGTGGCCCATGTTTTTTCTAATCTTTTTCTATGTTACCTCATTGTACATGTAGGTTGGGTTCAAACCTTATTCCCTCAATCTATTGTAATTTTTAGCTCACCCGTGAGCTCTTACAATGCAATGGTGCAGCGTCCGTCGTCGTCATCTGTGTTTAACACGAGGTGGTTGTGCATCGATTTTGCCCTACGAGAGGTCATTCTGATTCAATTTTTCCTTGTGCGTCCAGGTGCACAAAATGGCTGTCAGAAACAACTACTAGAGGGCCTTCTGATTCATGTCTCAAAAGTGGGTGCACAGGCATAAACTATCCATCAAAGATTTGTTCTCCATGTCTATTTTGATCCACAAGGCAAGGGACTGTTTGATCCACAAGGCAAATTTTTTGATGCACAAGGTGAATTTTTGGGTGCACAAGAGAAGGTGCACAAGCAGTCATAGGTGCACAAGAGAAGGTGCACAAGTGTCACAGCACAGGTGCACAAGGAAATCGGTGCACAAGAAAATGGATCCACAACAGCCAAAAGTTCACTACATCCATCGTCCGTTAGCAGGGCACGTTTTGTAACCGCTGGGGCTAGTGATCTGAAACTTGGTACAAATATACCCCTAGGTCAGATGACCTACGACACCAAGTTTCGGTCCGATTCGATTCTTGGCTTGGCCTCCAGGTGGCCAAAACCAAAAACACAAAAAGTGCAATAACTCCTGAACTAATGACTTCATCATCTCCAAATTTTTATCATAGGTGTATCATATTAGGATACATATGACGGGTTTTTGATTTGACCTACTTTTCAAGGTCACAGAGGTCAAAGTTCGACAAAAGTAACGAACCTGCCACAGTTCTTCATTATTTCACCTCTAGATGACCTTTATGTGCATGTGAAGTTTTGGCCCGATTGGACATCCAATATGGCCGCCAGGTGGCATAAACTGAAAATGATTGAACTCCTACAACTTGGGAATGACTTACCCAGATTGCTCATATAACTGACATACCTCTCTCTGTCATTACACTATTATGTCCAAACGGGTGAGCACATGGTCCATGGACCATTTCATTCAAAGATGATTGGTATGTCCTAGAAACTGGCATTCTGGTCATAATGTGACACGACATGCACGAGGTGAGGGCTACTTAAGTCATGTTTTTCTCTCTTTTTAGGAGACAGTCATTCTAGTACGTCAGGGCTGTCGTGAAAAGTAGCAGAAAGAGAGCCGGTTGCTTTGTCAAATTTTGAAATTACTACCAACCTTACTGACCACACAGGTAAGATAAGAAATCATTCACTGAGCGAGAACAATAGGGCCGTTTAGACGACAAGCCAAAAAACCACATTCAGATTCATTCCGATTGGATCCGATCAACCTCATCGGGTCTCATTTGCGTTTAGACAAGATTTGAATGTGGTCGTATGTGGTCCAATGCGGCCCAATGTGGATTCGGGACCATTGGGTAGCGTTTTTTACATGCAAGAGTTTTGAACCACAATTGTCAATCAGATTCACTCGGCTTGCATGTGGATTTTTGCCTGTTGTCTAAACAGCCGTATTGTTCTGTAATCAGCCCTTTCCACGAGATTGTGGAGCCCAAGGCGGACTGGGTGATGTAGGGCAGTGTTGTCGCTAAATGCAGGCTTCACACTGTCCCGGAGTTGACACCAGATGGACACACGAATATATGGAAACCTTTGAAAGTCCTACTGAAAAATGCCAGCCTGAAGAAGACCCTGGTTGGAATCGAAAATTTGCAAGATTCTGGAAGTTGACTTCGGGGCTATCTTCACGCGAAATTCAAAAATTCCATATTCGTGTGGCCATAGGGGCCCATATTTTCAAAGCTGTTTTAACGCTAAAATGCATTTTAGTCCAGCACTTGCATGCTTACAGGCATGCAAGTTCTGGACTAAAATACATTTTAGCGTTAAAACAGCTTTGAAAATATGGGCCCGGGAGCCGCGGGGGGTGCGAGGGGGTGTCCCCCTTGCACTTAGAGAAAATTTTTTAATTCACACTAGCTTTAGTACCCGGTAAACCGGGTTTGTGTTTAGTATAAGATACGGGGCTCCAAGATACGGTACTTTGTGGACATTCAGCCCAGCTGCGGACATACCTCACTGACGTGATGACGTGATTACGTCATGCAAATGGCAACGGTGATGACATGCATGACGTCACACAACGTTTGTGACGTCATTGCTTTTGAATTTGATGCAGTTTGACTGAAAAACGCTTCTTTTACAGCACAGTTTGTGCGATTTTAAAATTTTAACCTTGAAAAGATCACTCCTTGTATCAAGAGCAATCGAATAAGGTATTGCTCAGCTCCCTCCATGCAGCGGTTGCAGAGAACATTCGTGACAAAGACCGGGTGAATTTGCTTTATACAGTACGTTGCACAATTGCAGGGCCCTCAAAAGTAGGCGGCACCCGGCGAAAATTCACCGTCTGAGAGCCCTAGTTGTCGCCGGGTACTTTCTGCAGATTGACAAAAATATCTTTCATATCATGCAATCATCCACAGGAAGTAATCCGCACACGGTGCGATAACAGAGTTTATTTTGCCAAAAAAGCTGTTTCCTTCATGTCCTTGTTGGTTATCTGTGGCTTCCATCTTTGATTTCGGCATGCCGAATGCCTTTGTAAGCCTATCTGTGATTGGTCGAAACGAAACCAGGAAGTAGGAATGAAGTGGTCACGTGGTTGAATGTGTACCATCACTTCTGGGATCTGAGTCAACAGCTGACCACTTAGCACATGGTCCTAGTTTTGGCTTGCTTGAAATTTTGCAGGCTCTTTTGGGAGTTGAGAGAGACATTGGGATCCCTGGGAGGGGTATCAGCAATTAAATTCTTCATGACATGTCGTCAACCGAGAATTAACAGGGTCTAACTGCATTTTTAACTTGACCCAAATTCCCTGTGCTTTTAGTCCCTTATACATGTGTATAAGCACAGGAAGTGAGGGTCAAGTAAAAAATGCAGTTAGACCCTGTTAATTCTCGGTTGACGATGTGATATCCTGTTAGGCCTAGGCTACTCTTTTTTGTGGACAACTCCCCAGCACTGGCAGCAGACAATGCTGATGATACTAAAACCAGTGCAGAGGGTCTCTTCACTGGTCTAAATCTGCTCTCAGATGCTTGGAAAATGCATCTGATGGGTTCTAATTTCAAAATTTTCCCGGGGGAGAACCCCCGGACCCCCCTTTTTGGGTGGACCTCGCGCCTCCGGTGCTCGGGTCTTCGACCGGAATATGTAGCCTCCTGCTTACAAGCCTCGAGCCTCCTACCCTCAAATCTTTTGAGGGCCCTGCAATTGACCTCCCTTCCGCGGCGCGCACCACCCGCGTACCACATGCAGCGTCATTCTCGTACCATCCTCAGGGTTGGACCTACCATTACCTTTTTTAGCCCAAGTAAAGAAAATCCCTATTGAACACGCTATTGAACAATAGGGATTTTCTTTACTCTGGCACAAAAAGGTATTGGTAGGGCCAACCCTGATCCTCGTATCTTCCGAGTACGTGGCGCGGCGTCATCGAAGGCATGCAGTGACAACGTAACGTCATTCACCCGATGTCACGCAACAGAGACGCGTGACGTACCCGTACCATCCGCGATGAACTCAAGGTTACCTCCCGCGCCACGTCCGAGGAAGGTACGCTGATACAGGGAGGTCAATTGTGCAACGTACTGTATGTATTAGATGACCCTAGATGCAATTTCCTGGCATTTCAGACCCCCGAAACTAGTTCCATACACCTTCCAATGCGGCCGAAAACTGCTGTTAAAACTTTGTGCCAACGCGAAAATTGAAAATTGGAGGATAAAAACCCCAATTTCCCGGCATCTGCGATCAAAAATTGAACTGAGCGGCGGCCATTACACATGTTACAATACAAGTTAGTCACTTGGCACAAATACTGACAGAAATTGCCGATTGATTGGCTGAATGTGTGACGTCAGAGGCTGTGCCAAATATGGTCATCACTGTTCATGACTGGAGTTGATTGACCAATCAGAAAGAAGGGTACAAATATGACGTGAAGAGACATGAATACACAATGTGGATTGTGCATAAGTTATTGATTTTCGTTTTGAAGTGGAGTCCCAAAGTAGACAGCGGCCGGCGTGGCTAGTGTCGGAGGGAGAGCACACGTTGCCGCGTTCATGGCGATTTCGTACATCTTACTGTGATAATTACATACACTGACATGACTGAACGGGTTCCAAAGAAGTCGTGAAGGAACCAAGATATTTTCACACTGCGATTGCCTGTCATGCCTGTGCTGCGATGGAACAGTCGACATTGTTGCAATCACGGTCGGTTGGGTCACAAAAACGAAAAATGTGTACGATCGTCGTGGAACAAGCAGCATCTGTGCGCAGGGAATCGTAACTGAGGGATTCAGGTCGCCTGCGACTTACTACAGAATCGCAAGTGGCAGACGCAAAGTGATCCAGAAAAGTCATCCTGCGCCTGTTCTGTGCCATTTATTGCAAGGTCGACCTGACATCCGCATAACTGTACCCCACCAGTTTAACCCTTTCACTGCCGAGTTTCCCGTATACACTGTATGCTACACTGCTGTGTATACGGTTTTCCGTGCACGCAAAATCCCCTAATTTCGATTGGAGCGCCGTCTATGAATGGCCAAACTAACTAAACATACCTTCTGCATAGGGTGTCAGCGGTCGCCTACGGCAGTCTCAGGGGAATTTCTGTAATTTCGATTGGGGCGCCATCTATGAATAGCCAAACTAACTGAACAGGCTTTCTGCATAGGGCGACGATGGTCGCCTACGGCAGGCACTAGAGGGGGCGACGATCGTCGCCCACGGCAGTGAAAGGGTTAACAGTCTTGTGTTTCATTTCAGAATGCCTTTGTTGGCAATCTTTGCCCTTGTTTGTGGCATCTATGAAGGGCATTTGGAACGAATCAAGTGGGGAGAGGTTCATCCTGTGCTGGAAGTATTCATGGCTCGTCCTGTGGTGGAAATAGTCATGGTAGAGGACAGCTGCCATGGAGAGGAAGAACAGTCTGAACAGGACGGGTGTCTGAATGAACGCCGTTTGGTAGCTTAAACATAAGGGCCCGGATGCGATGGATCTCGCGAACCCGGAAGTAGATGTACACAGCAATGCACGCACCCCTATGCAGTCAATAAAAACGCCGCTGAATAGCTCCGAAAATACGCAAGTCACAATACTCGATCGCGATATTCAGAATGTGTACTTAACACTTAACAACTTCAGTATAGCAAATATCACGATCGTGGACTATTTTCAAAGATTTTCACACTTTTTTCTTGTGGTAAAAATGTAAACAAACAATATTCGTGAGGTTTTCACGAGTGACATCACTCACCAACAAAGGTAAAGGGTTTTCTGCGGACCAAGAATCTTCCACGTGGTCTCATCGACCAGTTTTCAGTACTTCCGGGCTCTTTTCCCAGGACGAAAGTTCTTCACAAATACGGGATTCTACCCAATTATCAAAAATATAAGGTTTTCCAGGGTAAAATACATGTATCTGTATTTTCCCATAATATCGTATTTACAGTATTTATCTTGCATATATTTCTGTGCCCGCCTGCAGCTTGTCCGCAGAATACCCTTTGGCGCACTTCCAAAATGGCAACCTCGTCCTCATGTTTCGTTTACATTTTTAGCTCACTCGTGAGCTATAGCCATCACGTGGCGTCCGTCGTCCGTCGTCGTCCGTTAGCAGGGCACGTTTTGTAACCGCTGGGGCTATTGATCTGAAACTTGGTACACATATACCCCTAGGTCAAATGACCTATGACACCCAATTTCGGTCCGATCTGATTCCTGGCTTGGCCACCAGGGGGGATAAACCGAAAACCTTTAAAGTGCAGTTTCGCCTTAACCGTTGATCGGATCATCACCAAATTTTTATGGTGGGTACATCTTATGAGGATACACGACATATCACCCGGGTTTTTGATTTGACCTAATTTTCAAGGTCACAGAGGTCAAAGTTCGAAATTTCATTGTCGGGTGGCACGTTTCGTGGCTATTTGTCCTGGATTGTTCAAATTGGGTGTGATGATGTATCTAGGTACCCTGTATGTCTGTGGCGGATTTCGGTCCGATCGGACTTCAAGTACGGCCACCAGGTGGCTATCTTGGAAATTGAGCATTGGACCATAGCTCAATAACTATTGGGGCTAGAATGTTCTGAACTTGAACAAGTATGTATCTTTGTAGCCTTCATGTGTACAGCAAATTTCAGCGTGATCGGACTTCACAGACCGCTGCCAGGCAGCCATTTTGGAAAATGCAACTTTCACTTGTGTGACTGATATATGTCGTTCAACTTGAAAACCCGTATGATATATCATGCATCTGCATTAGATGTACCTACAATAAAAATTTGGTGATGATCCATCGAATAATAAGTTAGTTATTGCACTTTTTGTCCATTTCAATTCAAATGGAGCCATCTAGTGACTATTCAATGAACCACAGACACAGAGAAGGTGGGGTCAGTCAGTACACAGGGGTTTCATTAGAAGCCGGCGACCGGCGAAATTCGGCGTCTGTTTCGGCCGTGATCGACGGCTACTTCCCGCCGAGGTTTAGAAACAAATTCTGCTCAAACATTGTCAAAATGCCCAAACACCCTTCCAAGTCACTTGTCTTTTATCAACTGACGAATAAAACACACAATTCGCAACATGGCATGCCTCTGGAGTTCTTAAATTAACACGTTCCGCCATGTGCCGCGTCTGGTTTGACCAGCTTCCGACTTCGCCTCTTCGGCAGTGTTGGCACCAAAACCAATGACGACGCAAGCGCATGCTGTCCAGAAACAATGGCATCGCAGCGCCCCCAAAATCCTTACTGTGGCCATATTGTAACTAAACTCTTTACTTCACAATTCGGTCAGAGCGGGGATTTTGGGGCGATGCGATCGATTCCTCGAATGCGCGCAGAAACGAACTAGAAGCACGTGTAGGGCCAGGTAATTTAAAATTTAGTGACTGGGTCGCTGAAATAAACGATGCAAAGATACCAGCCCGGAATAAAAACAAAGACTGAGGGTTAGTTTGAGCAAAGGCAGGGCTAGGCCTGCATGTGGTGGTGGCAAATAAAATCAAGAATTCAATGTTTTTTATCTTGATTTTGACAGAATCAATCATAACATGAAGCCCTTTCAGCAAAGTATAAGGGTGGGTTTTTCCCGGTTTACTGTTCGGGGCGACAGGTGGTGTCTCCTGCTACTCATTCAAGGTCTCCTGCTACTTTGCTTAAATTGAAAAAATAATGAAACCCCTGAGTACAGTGACCATGGTAACAGGTAGGCCTTAGCAATGACATGAATGAGCAATGACATTCAGTTCCAGCAGTGTTCACCATGCATGCCAATCTGGTCCCGCGAGATTTCATTCGAGACTTGAATTTTGATGAATGAAATCTCTGGAACATTTGGCTGACATCTTGCGTCAATGACGTCATCTTGTCGTGCTTGGATGTACGGCACTGGCACAGCATGACGGCATTGTTGCGTCAGTGACGTCATCAACATGTCAGCCAAATATATCAGAGTCCGAACGACGTCATAACGTCAGGCTCGGGTCTGTTTCAGAGTGTATGCATGCATGCATGCATGCATGTTCACTGGTTGTGTGACTGTTGTTATTAGGCCTAGGCCTATGCTGATTGCTGTGTCAGGGGAATCTGATGATGTTGCCTTTGTTTGGACAGGTAGGACTAGGCCAAGGCTTAGGGTTTTTATGAAGTCGTAGACTTCATATTGCTACTGGGCTGGGCTGGAAAAAGTGGCGTGACGGCGTGGTGTGTGGCCTCGACCCAGTGGCCGTTTGCACGGCTCTTTCACAGGCCAATGCATGGCCAGGTGTAGCCTGGACACCGGCTAACCTGGATCTACGATGAAGTTGAACCGGCGCTCTTTCCACACGCCAATGTACGGCTACTAAACCTGGAGACGAGGAGGGCGACGAGACAGGTTTGCGACCCGTCTATTCGCAGTCTGCATCCGCCAACTCGTGACACTCTGATGAACATGACGATATAGTTCCTCATCTAGTCATTACTTTTTCATTACGATTTGGTCGTAAAAAAAATAAAACGGGGTGGATGTTATTGCGTTTGTGTTTTTATTTAAATTGACTGGCGTTTTTTAGATTCAGTTGTATTATTCGTGCGACACGACCAACTGCAGTGCGGCAGAGTCATCAACGTTCTTCGGATTTAAGCTCGTAGATCCACAGTCTTCTGGAGAGATAATGAGTAGAATTCCTCGTAAAATTGGGGAAAAGTGAGCATACGGTGGTCAAATCTA
>NMRB01001771.1:33774-48732 GCA_002633025.1 Notospermus geniculatus | reverse complement strand
TCTACGACTTCATAAAAAAGATTGGGTTGAAGTCAGAAAGCTCAGGTGTGCTGGGAGAACTAAATTGGTCTAAATGATTTAATTTCCAGGATCATTTTGGCCAACAATGCTGCAACAAAACAGCCCCCTTGTCATTTTTTTCCTCCAGTCACTGGCCCATAGCTAGCATAGGGACAAGGTTATGTAAGGGCCCCCCAGGCAAACTGTGCAAAAAAAAATTTGTTTCAGCAAAATCAAATGGGTTTAAAGATCATTATTGTTCCTGTCTCAGAGTGCAAGAACTTGACCTCAAATAACATATCAGAACTTCTATTTTTCAAAACTTTTCTGGCGAGCCCCTTCGGCGCTGAAGGCGAATAAGCCCACGTCTGTTGACCTCATCTGCTTATGCCCCCCCCCCCTCAGCAAAAAGCTAGCTACGGCCCTGAGTCAGGCTGAAGTTGTGGACTTGATTCTGGTTTCGACAGCAATGCTTCCCTGACCTCTATGTGACATTGTGATGACCAAGTCTTCACATTACCTATAGTCTCGCTAGACAAATCGAAATTGCTGTTGGCCTCAGAAAGCTATTCATCGCTGTAATGCAATACCGGTAGGCTATCAAGCTCTCCCACATCAGATATCGCCACCACAAACAATATCATGTTAGATAAATTTGAAAGGACTCAGGATTCCACCTGTTTACTGTTTAATCTTGATCAATCATGGACTTCCTACAAATAACAGCATTCAGTTGATGTACGAAGTCATAAAAATTATTCCTGAATGACCAACAATAGTCTGTAACTGCCATAGAAAATGACGATAATTCCACAGAAAACCATTAATATCCATATCAGCTTTGATGTCATGAGGACAATGAGTACTGGTGATCATCAGTCACTTTTCCTAGTGTCAACGTTTTAGATAAATATTGTGAAAATATGGCCAAGTTATTAGCATTTGTTCACACTGAAGAGGATAGCTCACAAACATTGGTAATGATGATACGAAGTTTCAAAATGATTACGTTTATTTACGGTGGGTGCACACCAAAGGCAGCTACCAACTGGTAAGGCATTAAAGGAGCTGGACGTCCAAGTTGTAAACACTCGCTCACTGGTTCTCTATCCACGCGACGCCTGTGGTGCTGCCACCTATTGTTGGTGATATGTACTGACGTGAATATCGTGAGTGAGTTGCATCGGACAGGGAACCAGTCTAACGATCACGGGGCGCTACTGGTGCTGCCACCTGCACGAAGGAATAAAACTAGTTTGCCGACCATGTTTGTAAACAAACCAGCTTGTTTACAACTTCGGCGTCTAACTCCTTTATGTTGCAGATATCAATATCACTAATTTTTCGGGAAACTCAAACTTTGTACGAACAAAACAGATCATGGTGGTCCAGTGTTGCGAGGGGTCAGACTCTCAGCCCATAGGTCACAGGTTGAATTTCCGGTGGGTTGCCACTTTTGTGTCTCAACTTGTCGAAGGATCAAGTGAGCAGTGACATGAGCTGCTACAGTACTCTGCACAATAGGAGCTGTCAGTGAGTTGACCAATAGGTGTCACTACGGTCCAATTCAATGCATGTAGCGGACCCTTTCATTCTTGATCGAGCACCAATCACAGGGATTTTCCTGTGTATTTTGGTCTGCTAGAACTTTGCTGCCATCTTTTGGCATTACGCACGGCTGACTTCTCCTATTGACCTACCTTCCGCGCCACGTACCATCCGCACACCATATGCAGCGTCATGCGCGTACTGTCCTCGCATCTTCTGCGGATGTCGCGTGGCCTTGGAAGGCACGCAGTGAAGACGTAACGTCATTTTGTGCATGGTGCACATCACACAGAAAAGTCACATGAAGTGCCCATACCATACGCAATGATGTGAAGTGTACGTTCCACGAGACGTAGGCGGAAGGTACGCAAATAAGGGTAGGTGAATTGTACTCAGTACTGTACTTGAGTTCCCAGAAAGGTGGATTCAGACAACAAACCTAACCCCTTAACCTTTTTACCATTTCTACCAAAGTGACTTTCCTAAGGGCACAATCCACAGATTCAACAACACTGTACCAATGACTCCTGATCACAGCATCACATAACCAGATATACATTTCCCAATCTTCAAGTAAATTGACAAAGTTCGATCAGAGATGACCTAACAGCTCAATAACAATGAATGACATATTCGTTGATTCCCTCTAAAAGCATAGATCAAGTTACAGTTCAGGTCATCGGTGTCAATATTTACTGATGTCCACCTTTATTTATTACAGTTTGAAAGGACACCCATCACTAAGCCAAAGGATAATCATGAATTCCAATTAACGAAACATGATTTAACGGTAACCAAATATACCGCAGCGGTGACAAAATAGACATAATACAGCACTATACTAACTAAATAAGCAAAACATCTATTGGCCCCCGACTTGAAATTATTTTCTAATGGCAAGATGTGATTTCACCTCAAGTTGACTCGGAATGGCAGTGTGTCATGTACTGTGAATGTACATCTACTGCGATCTGTTAGGGTGAGATAAAACAGATAATGACTTCCAACCTAACTTGAAAAATAAGAGCAGGTAAATGACCACGCGACTGTATGAAAGTTTTCTATCAACTGAGTATGAAAGATGGGTAAAAATCTCGGGTGTAGCAGGTCGTGATGGCTTCCTTTGGTTGAATGGGATTGGATTGTGGGAACTGGGAAATCCGTCGCCCTTTCCATCAACCAGGGATGATTTCATGTCTATTGACTATAATCATGCTTGAAAGGGAATCCATGTGTAAATATCTCATTCAATACAACATGGAAACAAAAAGTAACCATATCCGTCCCCGTAGCTTTTTGGTATTTGTCTCGTGCAGTGATGAATGATGAGGTTACTAAGGATGCGCTCGGCTCCTAAAAGCTTCATCAGAATGAATGGCGCGTCAATATTTGGTAGGAGTGATCACTCTAATACAAACATTAACGAGGGAGTAAATTACCTCGATAAGGTGAGATGGGCGGATGAATTCTATGCGCTGTTGTAAAATATTGCGCAGTTAGAAAGCTGATGAGAGATTTACAATTGTGCACTCCTGAAAAGATTACCCCTCACTTTTATCTGCCTGTAAACTGAATGCAGCGTGACATGAAAGAGGCTATTAGGCATTAATTATACATGAGTTTCCTCTTTAGATTCTGGTTCGGTTTTGGTGAAAGTGCACTGAATGGTAATGTCCAGGACAGCAAATGACAATCTTGTATGAAATTAACCCTTAGGGGGTCGATTTTTTAAACGATAAAGTTAAGGTAAACCTCGGTTTAGCCATCGGCTTTTCTGACAAACCGTGAATTAACCAAAGTAAACATTTTGACTTTTAGAATGTTTGGCTATCAACGATTCATAAAATCGAAAAATTTACTTCGATTAACAAACAGTTTGTCAACTGAGGGTTAATGAAACCTGATGGTTATCTTAGCCATCGTTTAAAAAATCGGCCCTATGCATGGCTATGAGTACCTTACAAGATTACACTCTGTTTCATTGTGGACTTTTCATTCTCCTAAAAGTGCTTCTCACATGAGAGTTTTCTCATGTGAGTTGGTTTTCAACCCGGGGAATCCAGGTTTAAACTCGGACCCCTTCTTATGCCCCGCTTTCACTTACGCTACGAATATCCCAATTCGGAAATTTGTCTGGTTCGTAGATAATTCTCAAACGTTTCTTGCAGTTCTTAAATGATTCTAAACATTCGTACAGTTCGCGTGAGTTTGTCGAGCCGCCACGAAAGTTTTTGTTCGTCAAAAACTTTCATGGGAGGGTTTACGAATTTCAAATTCATAGATGTATCGTGAACCCTTTGTAACCCTTTTGTTATTGTCCGTAACAGCTTCGTAATCGATTCTTTTGCATTCGGGACTATTCTTGGCCATTCGTGCCTCCCTCATATTTGTGGACCCATACCAAAAACATCCCAAAACTGTTCCAAGCGCTCCCACACCACCATCGAGACTTGACTGACAACCTACACAATAGACATCATCCCGCTGCAGCATCACCTTGCCGCATCTTCCATTATTAACAAAGAGATCTTAAGGGCATGCCTTAATTGGCCATTAATGATAACTTGATGATTATTGAACTATTAACTCTGAAGACACCTGAGGAGCTAGGAATTTGCATCAGGATGATTTGGCTGTTCTAATCGGTTCACGGCACCCAGGGACTGGTCAGGGGTGTGATCAACAATCTTTAGCAAATGTTTCTTTAGTACTGAAAAGGTACAGCAAGTGTATTCTACAGCAGAAATGATGTAAATGTGTTCAGTAACTTTAATCATAGTCCTTTGATCTTGGTTGTTACAACAATCGTAGTTAAACTACACTACAATCCTTTTCAATCAATTTACTATACATTGTGAAATACACAACACTGTTTTCAAATTCTAATTTAATGACTTAATTTGAACATTTTTATGAAATATAACGTCATTTGATGGGGATTTGGCCTAGTGGTTAAGGCGTGCTGCCCCTGAGTGCTGGCAATTGATGCCTTATGTGAGGGTCCGTGGGTTCGAGTCCAGTAGGAAGCTTTGTCTTTCACCTAGAAACCTGTTATTATTTCATAACGTCATTCACTGATATAATTTTGGCAACACAACAGTAGCAATTAAGAGAGGAAAAGAAATGTATATAGATTTGACTTCCCCAGCAAGTAGGCCTACATCAGGAGATGAATGGAGACAAATAAGACTACAGTAATGCTTAGCCACTGCCATTTAACTGCGCATAATTAACTCCCAGCATTGCTATTTGGAAATTTTTCAATATGCTCAGGGTTTCTGCCAGAAATATTTTTGAGGGTATGCAGTTCTTCAAAATCAGCAAAAAACCCCATGAAATTAAAGAAAATGGCCCTTTTCTGTTCCTTTGAGGGTACTCACTGCGTACCCTCCGTACCCTCTGGCGGAAACACTGATGCTTTGAGCTAAATGAACATAGACAGAGAAACACCACTTTTTTATCACTACAAATGAGCACCAAATATCACAGTGGGTGAAACATATTACAAGAAGAGCCACCACCCTCAGCCACAGCAACATGCCATCAACTTTAGGGATGAGGAAGACAATTGACGGCAACATCTTCCACCCACTCCTATCTCTGCCAACAACCACGGCCCGCCTCCCTCTTGTCGGCGTGAAGATGCTGGTACCACCTCTAAGATACTGGTAATAAATCTATTGATGGTGGTATTTGGTTGCTAAGTGGAATTTGTATGCACGAGATGGCAAGAAGACAGCTCATCCTTTGAGGAGGAGTCTTTGATGTCGTGAGAGATAATAAGATGAACAGAATCGATTAATACTGAGTGGGCTAAGAAAATCATTAAACTGGGGGCAACACAAAGTACTTGGAACAACATACATCTAGTAGGACAATTCCAACATATGTCATCAACAAGCATTTAGAATTCTTAGCTTCAACATGACAGTTTTATGTTGTCAGAAATGTGAGTTACAGTATGTAAAAGGTCCTGGGGCCGTATGCACAAAACTTCTTATAAGTGTAAAATTTCCCTTATCTTTTGTTTGGAACAATAGCATAAGGGAAATTTACACTTAAGATGTTTTATGCATACGGCCCCTGTTTTTACATTGCAAACTACAGTACGCTGCACTAATTAACCTCCTTTCCGTGCCGCGTACCATCCGCGTACCACATGCAGCGTCATGTGCGTACCGTCCTCGTATCTTCCACAGACGTCGCAGTGAAGACGTAACGTCCTTCGCCCTTAGGTTGCAGACGTCATGTAGAAGAGACACGTGACGTACTCGTACCATACACAATGAACTGTTTCTTTCAAAGCCACAAAAGACGATTCTCAAATTCACAGATCTGTGCACTTCTGCCGAAATCTCAAACTGAACCTCGATTTGAAACCTGCTGATGTGACGCCATCCATGATTCAGCAATATGGTCGAGTCTGACGCAACGTCTTCGATGTCACTGTCGTGGGGTTGTCTGCGTTACGTCATTCAGTTTCAGACCAAGGTTGTGGTTCAGATTTCGGCGGAAGTGCGCAGATCTTTGTCGTTTACGTCAATTTGAGAATGGTCTATTGACTAACATTTTCAATCTAATCCCTGTGATAGAAAATCACCGAGACTTGAAACAACAGAGCAAATGTTCCGGAACAACAAGCTTGAAGTAAGCTAAATGTTGTGTTCCTACCACGAAAAGCACAATTTGCAATTTGAATTGTGCCATAGTTTAATCTATATTTCATAGTTTGCCAACATCATCTTGATCTGCAGGATTTTTGAAGGTTACCACTGCTCACAGGATCCTGCGTCAGGCCAAAGGTTACTTCTTCAGAACAGGGTGTAATGTACCAGTCACATTCACCACAAACCTCTCTGAAAATCATCTCACCATTTGATTCAATTAGGCACTAATTACAACACGAACCCTGGCACTAATTACGCCACTGGCCCCGTATTTATTCTCGATACCCGAACAGAAAAGGATTCATTTGGTCGAGAGTGGTTGGCGCAATATCATCTCCTGCTATTCATCGTGAAGGCATCAGCTATAGAGTCACACAACAAAGGACAAATCAGTTTAGGATGTACCGCTGCTTTCACAGAAAGCATATTTTGATAATGGACAATGATGCCATCAATGGGACAGTCTGCAAGTGGCAAGGTAGAACTTGTTATTATTCAGAAACAGCACGAAACCACTCAAAAGCCATTCCTACCCATTTGTGAAAGTTTTTTACTTATAGAGATATATTCCATGGGAAGATGAGTTCGGTAATGTTGGAGAGATAAAAGAGGACAATGTACCACTATTGTGGCATCATGCATGGGTGACCACAAAGATAAAGCGACTGGCAAAACCTTTGTCACGAGTTGAGGGTTTTTCTAATTCATATCTTCAGGATTTCAACTAAACGGTAGTGGGGTTTGATACCTAAAGCTCAAAGTACATGTATTGTACAGGGAATTTCAGAAAAATACCCAAACTTAAGGCTGTGATTACATGGAACTAAATGGCATACGGACACAATAGTCAATAATGGCTTCATGGTGGCTAACTCTTTGTGAGGCCTTGTTCACTGGCGTACTGTCCGTATAGAGTGTAGCTCTGTAATTGCAGCGTGAGCAACTGATGTAGCATTGCTATTGTTGTAAGACAGGTTTTCTGAAACACCCTGTATTGCCTCATATTTGTAAATGAGATGGAGAAATTGATGCACTTTATTCTCATACTTGATATCCAACATAGGGCGCAAAAAACGACACACAAAATGATAGTAAAGGTAAAGCCGTTTCCAAATTTCGCAAAATTTCTGGTAGAGATCCCGGAAGTGAAGGGATCTCTACTAGAAAGGATCTCTACTAGATTCTTTAGAGATCCTTTCTGGGATCTCTACTGGAAAATGCCTGAGGAAGACCTCGGTTGGGGTCCAAAATTTGTGAAATTCGGAGACGACTTTACTTTTACTATCATTCTGATACCTGAAAGACGGGTTAACATCCTGAGCCACCCTGTGTAACGGGTGCATCACAATGACTTTCCCAACAGAGGGCAATGATGACAAGGGGCTGTGAGTGAAAATGGTGAAAGTAGCCAAATTTCCCAGTTGTGGTTATTGGTCAGTACATTCTACAGTATGTGATCAATGTGAGGAAAGTACAAGCAACTTCAGTAAATTACTTCTAATTCAAATTAAATCTGATGTGAAGGAGAAGCAGAGAAGCACGTTCCTTATATAATGGATGGCAATATATCAGAAAATATGACAGAAACACTCCTATCTTAGGAAATTGGCCTTCTGACCATTAGACATGAGCCATTAACAGAACGTCAGAAGGGGAAGCGGCAAACATCTGGAAATGGACAAAATGTCTGCATCAATTGATGTCCTCAAAACCAAACTCCCTCATCCTTCAAGCTTGACCGCATCCTAAAGACCGCAAACATTAAAACTACATTAATCACGTCTCAAAGACGACCTCCTGATTGGTTTATATTTGTGTTTGTTAAGTTGGCATGGCAACTGATTATATCCTCGCATGCGCTGCGATGCTGTCTTCACATCGGCAGAAAATCGCACTCGTTATTTGTGGCCGAGCAATTGTCTTTGAGTAATTGGTAAAATCACTACCTTCTACTTATCAAACCTTTCATGTGTTAAAAATGGATTTTATACACCAACTGATCACAAAACCTGTGGCATTCTTCGACAAATGTGGATTTCCTGACAGATCATCAAAGGGGTGCCATGAGGCATCTCTCAGCGAAACAGGTGATAAGATTGGTCCATCTTCTTTTGAAATGTCCGAAATGGGCACCATGGTGTGAGAAGGAGGATCAGGAGATTCCTTTTCACCTCCGAAGGGTACCATGGTGCACTCGAAGGTTTTTCGAGTCCAAGATGGAGGTGATTATCGCCAAGAACGTGCTGTCGGAGTGGTACAGTGGAACATCAGCGCTTGTCAGCTAAAAGTCAGGCGTACATCGCACTTGCGACTGAAAGCAACTGATCTGATCAGTCGCTGAGTGATGTACGCGCTGCACGTGCGACATCACAAATTCAGCAACTCAGTAAAATTAGGAGGGACCAATCAGTCGTCATGTTCTGATGGCGTACATCGCACTCGCGACTGGTGGCAACTCGACGAGACTAGGTTTCGTTCAGAAAAATGGCACCGATCAGTCGCAAGCCCGCATACATCGCAGCGACTGAACGAAACTGGGTACAACTAGTCGCTAGAAAATTGAACATGTGCAACTCGCGGCAACTGGCAAAATCTCAGTTCTAGCGAGTCGCAAGGGTGCATACATCGACCATTTCTGGCGACTATAAATCACCTCCAGTACCAGCTAGATCCTCCCAGTCGCCAGTAGCTTAGTGGTGACTAGTTGTCTCCAGTCGCAAGTGTGATATACACTAGGCTTAAAGCCTCACTGTATTGAATTCAGAAAGTGCTTATGTCCTCCGACGTTAGTGTAGTGTAAAATGTACTATGCCCTATCTGAATACATTAGAGCTCTGCCTGCAGTTTTTTCAATGTGTGCTGATGAGAAAACTAGGGCTTGATTCTTTGAAGTACGTATCGGGCAAGTATCTTGGGGACCTTCAATAGGCTATGAGACCTCTACCTGCACTCTCCTAATACTTTGAAAATATCGTAAAATTCAATACAGTGAGGCTTTAAAGGTTCCAGATTCAATCTCCTGTCAGAAAACCAATCCAAGTATCCAGACTTGCAACCAAACACAGCATCTGTCCCTACAGTGAAACCACAGTTCCCACCATCAAATGATTAGGAATGGCTCCCTCTAAAAGGTTAAATTGAGGTAACCTTGTTACAGAACCTAGTGCCAGCCTCCCTTGATCACAATAATCTTTAATAACAATTAAAAGCAATGAATTAGCCAAGAGCCATTTCCCTACCGCATCTGAACTCCATGCCAAGTTGTATCTCTTCATTTCGAATCCCACAGCCATAACCTTGGCACTTTACATTAGCAATAACACCATTAATAAGACTCGCACTTGTGACTGGAAGTAACTGATCTGATCAGTCGCTGGTGATGTACGCACTGCGCGCATATCGCAAATTCAGCAATTAACTCAGTGAAACTTGGAGGGACCAATCAGTCATCATGTCCTGACCACATACATCGCACTTGCGACTGGTGGCATTGGCAACTCAGGTAACATCCGGGGTGTTGAGACTCGACGAGACTAGGTTTCGATCAGAAAACTGGCACTGATCAGTCGCAAGCCCGCGTATATTGCAGCGACTGAACGAAACTGGGTACAACTAGTCGCTAGAAAATTGAACATGTGCAACTCGAGGTAACTGGCAAAATCTCCGAGTCAGATCTTGCGAGTCGCAAGGGTGCGTACATCGACCATTTCTAACGACTCGCCAGTAGCTCAGTGGTGACTAGTTGTCTCCAGTTGCAAGTGTGATATACACTAGGCTTAAAGGTTCCAGATTCAATCTCCTGTCAGAAAACCAATCCAAGTATCCACACTTGTAACCAAACACAGCATCTGTCCCTACAGTGAAACCACAGTTCCCACCATCAAATGATTAGGAATGGCTCCCTCTAAAAGGTTAAATTGAGGTAACCTTGTTACAGAACCTAGTGTCAGCCTCCCTTGATCACAATAATCTTTAATAACAATTAAAAGCAATGAATTAGCCAAGAGCCATTTCCCTACCGCGTCTGAACTCCATGCCAAGTTGTATCTCTTCATTTCGAATCCCACAGCCATAACCTTGGCACTTTACATTAGCAATAACACCATTAATAAGACTATTACCGCAAACTAATGCATTAACTTATGAAATTATCTGAATTGAGTTTTCTCTTTGAGAGCTTGTGTTTCGCGGAGATCTGGTCATCTCCCAATCCGCCCTCAGGGGCATGCGACTGGCCACCAATCTTGCCAATATTGAAATCATCATAATTACATTGACATGATACCCGTGGATGTTATTATGTCTTCGGTAGACATGGATGGTGTGATGTCTTTGGTGTCACGAGGTGCGGGCAGCGCTCACTCAACCAATCAACCCAATCATTCTGTCCAATCTATAGGGAAGATGAAACCCTCGGGCGGCAACAAATATCAGACCACGATATGAGCAGGGATGCTCCTCAGTTAGGTAGGCTGTCTCAAGAGATGTTATAAGTTGTACCATTCTCGTTTAAAACAGTAATCCATTTCACAACACATCAATGCTCCCTCTCCATCAGTAGCCCTTTTTACACGAGAATGGTTGAAGCCCGCGGTCCCCTTCGATCTACCTCCGTGCAAACAGCACTTACATGTACATGAGAGCTGGCTTCAATTGGCTCAAGGTGAGACCAACAAACCCTTCTCATGTAAAACTATGCTGGTGTCAACAACATTGGTCGAACAAGTTCATCAGGCATCGACCAACGATCAAAGTATTGGGGTTCAGTTCTCTGGGATTTGTTCAAGCATCTCATAAATTACTTGCAATAAAATATGCTAAGTCTGACATTTGCCATCATAGACCCATTCACAACCCTAACCCTAACCCCACCACAATAACATATGGTGACTTTTTTGAAGCACAACCGGGAACATCTCAAAGGTCATCCACATCCACAGGTCATTAAATGTAATTTATGTAATCATCTCGCAAAGCCATCTGTCGCCGGGTCTAGAACTATGCTTCCACCTGAAGTAGAAGCCAGGGTCAAGTCCGGACTTGATCTAGACCCACTCAAGTCATCCGGGCTCAGGAAGTCTTACCTACGCCTGCCTTTTTTGTAGTGTAAGTGGGAGAAATCCGGACTTCATTTACCATGTAAGTACAGCTACTGTTATTATAATCCAAACTCTATTTTTACATTTGGACCAGTCACCAGCAAAAGTAATCATTCCTATACCTGTACATATTCCCCAACGGCACTAGAGAATTCACAGTGCACCTAAACCATGACTGATGGACTTAAATCATATTCTTATTTGCTTGGGGGTATGATTCTCCTTTATAAATTAGAGAGGGAACGTTAACAGTCTGGAAGTGAGTCCCCTCGAGGGCAGAATTCAATACCAGATGTGTCAACGTAACATCGCACGTAGCTGATGAGGGTCCACTGGGAAATGAATAAAGACGAGGAAATATCCCAGAAATTAAGAAAATATACCTCTCATCAGTAGGTGTATGATATTCTTATTATTTTGAAATGAACTGTCAACAGTCATTTGAGGAATCGTGAAGAATTAGTGACATGTGCCGCTTGGGTTTAGCCACCAAAGCGAAGATGAAAATGAGGCCGGAGAAGATGTGGGAGACCCGCAGCTCACGCGGTGATGAAGTCAATCACAAGGTAACTTATCACCATTAGCGAATGATGGTTGAAAGTCGAGTCAGGTATGGTCTGCCAGAAAGATGACAGCTCGACTCATTCTCGCCATATTACGCTAATAAGGGTGAAATTTGTCTTCCATACTGAGGAATTATATGTCAGAATGTCTCATTACAGGCTGGTGATTCAAATGGAAAATTATTGAGAAAATGTCATATTTTTAAAAGTTTCAGAGTGGAAACTCTGGGTTAGTTTGTAGATCACATCCTAATGACATAAGAGCTCGCTTGTATAATAGATCAGACCATAATGACCAAAGAGCGAAAACTCTATATGTACTTTGTAGACCACTGTCCTAAGTGGATGTATAATCAGCCAAATACATCTAATTTTCAGAAAACATTCCACACGTACCGACTCTTCGAGAATGATTAATTTACAAAGGGACTGCCAGAGAGCACAACTTTAATCATAACATAAAACCAGAACGTGGATTCAATGTGATTCTTTTTAAAAGATAAATAAAAAGAATCAGGGAAACCCTACTTGATATAAGTTTAAGCAGAAAAACAAGCCCCCAAGCTTATAATGAAATTATATTAAATTAAATGGAAAGGTAGCACAAATTTTCTAGACATCAGCAAGGCCTTTGACAATGTGTGGCATTTTGGCCTCTTGCACAGGACGATGGTGGTAAAGGTACTTTTTTAGACAGGGGCCTGTTTCACAAAGTGACTTTAAGCTAATGGTACCATTTACTTCAATGCATTTTCCATTTGGTTAAGGTACCATAGGCTTAAAGTCACTTTTTGAAACAGGCCCCTGTTTTTTTATAAATCATTTGGTTATTGTCTAAATTACTGCCAGTTTCATCACTGAAAGGGTTTGATTGGTTAATTCCTGATTACAGTACGTTGCACAATAATGAGGAACTTTGGAGCCGTCAGAGGCCGCTACGAGTTACCAGTCCCAGAACGTCATGAAATTTGACGTCACAGGGCAGAAATGCATGCCACAACGTCATCCATAATGACGTGGGCGCCGTGGCTCACGCACTTGACGCCAAATTTTGCGACGTTCTAGGACCGGTAACAGGCGGCCTCTTACGGCCACCGACGGCAGAAAAGTTCCCCATTGACCTCCCTTCCGCACCGCGCATCATCCGCGTACTACTTGCAGTGTACCGGCCTCGTATCTTCAGCGGACGTCGTGCGCCGTCATGGAAGGCACGTAATGAAGACGTAACGTCAATCGCCCGTGGTGCACGACGTCACGCAGAAGAGATGCGTGATGTGCCCGTACCATACGCAATGAACTGAAGCGTACCCTCTGCTGGGATCTCTACTGGGAAGTGCCTCAGGTCGAGGAAGACCCCGTTTGGGGTCAAAAATTTGCGAAATTCGGAGACAACTTTACTTATCTTATCATTTTGTACGTCGTTTTTTGTGCTCTATGTTGGATATTGACTTCAGCCCTGATGGAAAAATCAAAATACAATACCTCAACACAAGGTTTATCGACCTGTAAGTGAATCAGCATGGAAAGATGCAGTAAGTCATGATATTCTTATTGTAATATTGACTTTCTGAATCATGTAACAAGTTGTAACTGTAGACACTTGATGCGTGGTGTAGAAGATCACCCAGGAATTACTGAGTCAGATGATAAGTGAGGGCTCCGCCCAAAGTCGAGAACAATAAACAAAGGGTATTTTTGTGGTGGAATGAGAGATAGTTCCCGCCACAGAAGATCAGGGGAAAACACCAACGATAACACTAGAGACGTTTGATGTTGATGATCTTGTCATCGCGTGACTGTAATAATTGCGATCATCTGATGCTTGCCGATTTTTGAAAGATCAAAATGCTGATGATAGGTTAAACATGAAATGACTTTAATCTCAAAAAGATGTAATGAGTTTTTAAACAGGAAAAAGAGGGCATTAGCTTACAGACGATTTCAATGTCAAGTTGACAATAAACTACATCGATTTTGAAAACTCATCTGATAATTCTTGTTGGGGTGGGCTTCTTCTGTGCATCATATAATTCCAATGAAAAATAGGACAATTTACAGATTGGGCGTTAGAATTACTATAATCCTAAATTTCACAGCACTTTTTACTGCAGAAGTTATTCGTGAATATTGACATTAACACATGAAATAAACAGGGATGTCGCTACACACTTGCCAATTCGCCATCGGCACCTCTAATTTGGCTATAAAACTTTAACCACTTGGCTAACTGAACAATGACTTGGCTAATGATTTGGCTAAGACTTGACAAAAGCTAGCTCCATCCCTGATAAACGCTAAGGTTAGCTTGAGCACAAAGTCGACCTTAAGTATGACTGGTGCAACCGGGCCATAGTGTTTTTCAGAGCAAACAGAGTGATGAATATGGGACCAACTGGAATTAAGTGTAAAAGCTTCCAGGCCAGAGATTCAACTGGCATGTCGAAACTATAAATCTACAAAATATGTAGTTACTGATGAAATGCCACCACAATGAGGAGCCACGGTGGTGTAGTGGTTCGGGCCTCCGACTAGCGGTCAGAGGGTCACGGGTTCGAATCCCACTGGGCGTGAGACTTTGGGCAAGTCTCTTTAATGCCTCACTGGCCTCTCTCCACCCAGGTGTATAAATGGGTACCGGTCGGAAATGCTCGGATTGTAGCGCTGAATGAGCAGCTCATATGAGTTATACTGAAAGCTTTCAGGATAGACTGGGGTTAAAGTGTAAAGTCGGATGACACCTCTACCGTTGTTGATATCAGACTATAAACCCAAACTTTAACTTTAACAATGGCTTGCCTCGTAAAGAGTTTAACTTACTGAAACTGGGATACTTCGAGACTTGCTATTATTACAAGACTTTTTTAGTGTTAAGTAAAAATCAATGCCAAAGACAATATGCCCTGCAGAGGAAGCGAATCGTTTAAACACACCAAAGTGGCTCTGAAGTAGAAAAACTGGCTGCAACTTGGATTTCACATTGATCCACCATCAACAATCTATGATGAAGTGCTAGGCAAGCTACCTAACCAGTAAGTCATTAGCAATACTGCCCGAGGGTGACGTGATCTTATGACAGTAGCC
>NMRB01001770.1:120122-138039 GCA_002633025.1 Notospermus geniculatus | reverse complement strand
ATGCCCTCTTGGATCCACCACTGGATTTTATTATGTGATTCCCACAAGCCGATGGGTTCAACGCTATTTCAATGACATGTCGGCACAGAAATCGTGCGGCATGCAAGTTCTCCTTAACAATTTCTGTGTGGATGCTTTAGCGAAATAGCACTGAACTGATTGGTTCATGGGAACCGCACCGCAAAATGAACCAGAATCGGATTTTGGCGTGAACATACCTTTATTCGTCATACACCTGACCACTGTCCACTTTGACGGACACGCTTACAAAGTCCTGACACCGCAGCCCAAGGCTTCAGAAAGTTTACAAGAACTTGCTTGTCACGGCATACCTTTTCAAAAGACGTGATTGGTCATTTCAGAAGCCCAATCAGAATGCCCCAAGTTCCAAACGACGGACTTTGTCCCGTTATTTTCTCCGGCATTTCTCCAAATCGTTGGTTACAAAGGCTGGCTGCATTTGATGAGGCCATACTTGAACCTTCAGATGATACCAACCTCCAGGCACTGCTTTGATGACCACTGCCTCCTGCCTGGAGACTAATTATGCGTTACTCATTGTCTTACGAGTGGACAGCGAACTTTTCATACCTAATTCTCAATTATATCGAAATTTCTTGTCGTTTTAAAGGGAATGGGGAACCGGCGTGCCCAAAGGAGGCGCTGGGGAACAACTCAGTTTTAACACAAAAGTGCATGTGCTGCGACGTTGTGCGTCATTCGTGACATTACGTGCGATGCATCAGAACGTTTTTGGAGAGACTGGGGGTAAAATAATGAAGATCCCTGATAGCTGAGTGGTTATCACGTCCGCTTAGCAAGCGGCAGGTCCCGGGTTCGAATCCAGCCCGGGCCATGTAGAGGAATCACACTGACGTCATCAAGTCATGTGACTGGCCGTCAAAATGACGCAAACTGGCGTCAATAGGGTGCTACACGTGGATTGACGTTCCGCCTGACGCGACGAGACACCACACGAAATGACGTCATCGCGTCATCGTGACGTTCCTTCAGGAAACACGTGGTCAATTTGACGGCCAACACGGCCTTGATGACGTCACATGGGATTCCTCTATAGGATTAGTTGTCCTGGCTCTTCACGGTGCCTTGTACCTTGTACCTTTACAAGGGCAAGTAAAAGGCCCCATCCAAGTGAGGAACATGAGTAGCTTGAGATGGCCTCTTCCATACATGACAGGGCCAATAATGCTATGGCTTCGGCCCTGACGGAAAAATATAACACAATACAATGGTCTGAAAGGATCAAGTGATGTGCTGAATGAGCTGCTCCTTGAGTTCCCCAGAAAGGTTTCTGGAGAGACTGGGGGAATAATCAAAGCATTTTCTGTAGTTCGTTTTGAGACAAAGTCCAAACTTTTGTCCGTCTCTGTTAAGTGGACAGTGACCATTCAAGTCCCCTTTAATGTGGACATCTCGCTTTTATCAAATTCACAATGGCCTCTGATTGGCCATCATTGCGTGGAAATGACCAATAGAATAATTCACTAATTTCGACCATACGCTGAATTCTTTGATGCGACGGAAAATGGCGGAAGTTGCTAAGAGACGAATACTAAACAAAAGAACAAAGTTTTCGCTGAATTGACCGGTGTTATTGACTGCTCTTTTGTTTGGCTGATTACCCATAATGATATGATTAGCTCATTCAAGATGCTCTGTCACGAAATGATACGGAGGAAGATACGCAGCCGATTTCTCTGCAACTCAGTCTGGGAGATTGTCCAGGAGTCACCGTGGTGTAGTGGCTCGTGTCTCAGGCTAGTGGTCAAAATGTAGCAGGTTCAATCCCCACTATCAGTAAGACAACATTAGACGACATTTTTCCAACATGTTGCTCTGAATGTTGGAAACATGTTGCAAAATGTTGGAACCAAAATGTTACCAGTGTCCACAGACCTTTAGGGAGGCACCAACCACAACCCCCAACACGGCGACAAACAAGGGCGGAATCCCCATCGCTATTTCAAACACGCGTCTGGCAAGATGACCACTGGCCACCAAGGATGACATTCCATTATTTATGACGAACAAGACCACGCCATGAATTTTAAACGACCGCTGTCGTCCATTTTGCAACGCGAATCAAATGACCGTCGTCAGTTTATACGAAGCACGCCGGGAGAAAGTCGTGAACTTGTTGGGTTTCGAGTCGTCATGGCCATAATTTGTGACCCGTCACAGGAAAACCCTAAAAGTTGTTCAAAGATATGAACCAGGATGAACCAAAATAAGTCCAGGAGATAAAGGAAGAAATGTAATCACTCAGATTTTACAAAAGACAGACAAAAGCCTAGGCCCACTGAAATTGACAAAACGTTGGTCTCAACCTGCCAACTTCAGAGCGACTTAGTACTCGTTTTACTGGTGACGGGTCACATTTGTCCGGTTGTCAGACTGGCACCGATCGCCAGTAGGGCGTACCATCAACTGATCTGAAAGGATCAAGTGATGCGCTGAATGAGCTGCTCCTTGAGTTCCCCAGAAAAGTTTTTTTGGAGAAAATGGGGTAATGCGAAGTGTTTTGAGATTGTATTACAGTGTGAAGCACTCAGAGACTGTCGGTAATACAGTGGAAAGTGCTTTTTGATTATATTACAATGGAAAGTGCTGTGAGACTATTACAGTAGAAAGTGCTTTGAGACTGTACTACAGTGGAAAGTGCTTTGAGGCTGTATTACAGTGGAAAGTGCTTTGAGACTGTATTACAGTGGAAAGTGCTTTGAGACTGTATTACAGTGGAAAGTGCTTTGAGACTATATTACAGTGGAAAGTGCTTTGAGACTGTATTACAGTGGAAAGTGCTTTGAGACTGTATTACAGTGGAAAGTGCTTTGAGTCTGAATTACAGAATTGAAAGCTTTGTCCAGAACTCTATGAACAATTGTTCTCCATGTAAACAATTGTTGCCCATTAAGAAAACTCTCCGAGTAGATGTTGATAGACTGAAGCCCTTATAAACAACAGATCACGAAAGAAGCCCTTCTGAGACCCTCTTCAACATAATCCCGGCTGTCAGTGACAGAAAGATCTCGATGCTAAACATGCTAAATGACCAATGCTAATGGACTAGCTCGTAGCGGTCATTAGCCAAACCAATTGGATTTTTAGTTTAACGGAATTTTCTGAACTACATGTATCTGGAAGGCCTAAGGTGAAAAAAAGGAAAAAATCTCGCCGCAGGCTATACCAAATTAATTGTTTGATTTACAGATTTTCTCATATCTGGTGGGGACCATGAGGTGGGGAAAAACTGGCATAAGGCCAAAACAAGTTGATTGTTATTTTAACGGATTTGTTGCCAGTTGCTGATGACCAAAAGGGGTGGGAAAAAGTAAAGATAAAATGTGATGCAAGTTTTTGTCCCTCGTGGTATTTAGAAAGGGTTCGTTTTGCATGTGTGCAAAGAGGCGGAGTGCCCCGGTGAAAACCAGGGGCGGATCCAGGGTTCTGGTAAGCGCGAGGCACAGAAGGCCAGAGGTGGACCAATGAAGGCGAGCACCGAAGGCGTGAATCCATGGCGGGGGTCTGCGGGAAAATTTTGAAATCTAGAAGGTTTTTTGGTGCAATTTCCTAGCATCTGAGAGACAAGTTACAAGGCAAGTCTGTGGTACTTTGAAAAAGGGCAACTTTTCTTATGTTCGTCACTGAAATATGGGGGGGGGGCACGGGGCGGGGTTGCCCCCCGGATCTGCACCTGAAAACCTTCGCTGTCAAAGAGGGTCACCCTCTCTATCACATGAAGAAGGGATCTCACGGGGGTTGACCCAGAATCCTCAGTAGTGACAGGTGTGGATGTTTGCACTACACCACTCTTAGCCTGTTCGGAAAGCTTCCCCGAGGAAATTTCTGGCGCTTCTCTCGGGGATTGTGAGCATGCCCAGTGAAGGTGAATTTCCGAACGATATTTGCGCTTCCTTGGGAAAAGGTACTACTGTGGGTTGCAGGCGTGAAATATTCCACGTTTAGCCAATCAGCATGCCGACCTGGAAAGAAAACAAAATGCATGCTCGAGGAAGCCTTGGCTACTTGCCAAATACCTTTCCGAACGCTCTCGCGCCTCCCCGAGCTTCCTCAGGGAAGCTTTCCGAACGCGACCTAGTCTGGCAGCCCATGAAGAACAAGGGTACAAAATCCCCACAACCCTGTTATTGGCAGGGGTCAACGGAATGGTCAATGCAGTCAACACATGTCGATGCCCGCGCAGCATCCAATAAACGCAGAGCCTGCAACTGACCAGCAGCCCTGAACCCATCTCAACGGTCAACGTATCAGTTTAAAATCAGATGACCAAAGACGTGGTCGGAATACATCCGAGAAAGATTTCTAAAAAGAGGCCCGAGATGAATTTGTATTAGTCAGAAATTGCTAATTTCACCGGCAGACAATTGACAGGGTCTGTCCGTGTTATTGACCACTGGTCACTCGGTGGTCAGTCTGACGGCAATCTACATAAATGACTACAAAATAACGCCATCTATCAACCTCCCCCGACGCGTATTCGTCTAATAAAGTAATTAATTCTACGTTGTAATTAAAAGGGACTTGAGACCCTCTCATTGTCGCGACCCTCAATCATCATAAATGGATTATTTTTGACAGAAAAATCATGGGATAGAAAATACGGTCCGAGATTACCATTTATTTTGCTCAGATAAAGTCCCCAAATCATCATTATTTACGTATTAGGTCCGTCTGTCAGGATGACGAATTTACCAAATCCCGTGTTATTTACTTTGGGAGTCCCGACGCTGAATACTCCGTGATCACGATTTTCACCTACCACGTTTCCGGACTCATGTTTCTATCTGTTGGTAATACATTTATGGGGTGTAAATCCAACATGTCCAACCGTTCAAAAGTTAGCTGTACATCGGGTCCCATTCTTCTGTACAAAGCTCAGTTCTTGGGTCCAATGATAAAGTCCGTGTCCTGAACTTCAAAGTCAATTTTTCGGCATCTTGCAAAAAATCTCAAAGGCCACCCACCCTAGTGCGACTCAGGGGGTCCCCTTAACACATTACCAGGGGGAAGTGTATTACAGTGGTAAGTGCTTTGAGGCCGTATTACAGAGGAAAGTGCTTTGAGACCGTATTACAGTGGAAAGTGCTTTGAGACTGACTATTACAGTGGAAAGCGCTTTGAGACTGTATTACAGTGGAAGGTGCTTTGAGACTGTATTACAGTGGAAAGTGCTTTGAGACTGTATTACAGTGGAAAGTGCTTTGATACTGTATTAATGGAAAGCGCTTTGAGGCTGTATTACAGTGGAAAGTGCTTTGAGTCTTTATTACAGTGGAAGTGCTCTGAAACATGTATTACAGTGGAGAGTGCTTTGAAACTGTATTAAAGTGGAAAGTGCTGTTGTGTAAGCTTCACCATTGATTACTAACCCCTTCCCCCCAGGAGACTCTGTAGTCCCAACATCAACAAACAAAAGTTGGCAAGGAAAACACAAATGACAACAACACAAATAAAGATGAAAGCAGACGATATAATCAATCAATTTTTTATCGGAAAATTGTCCACCTGTCCCCTGGACGACACCGTCAAATGTAAATAATTATTTATTTCCCGCGTGGCCCGTTTCAATAGTTCAATATCAGGGGTGAGGTGTTTTCTCGGCCATTATGTTCGCCACTTCATTGTCATGCACTAATGCACGTGTTTGTATTTGTATGTTTGCATCAGGGCCGAAGTCATAGCATTATTGGCCCCAGGTAAGTATGGAAGAGGCCATCACAAGCTACTCATGTTCCTCACTTGGATGGGGTCTTTTACTTGCCCTTGCTAAGGTACAAGGTACAAGGCACCACGGCTTACTGTCCCATGCGACAGACGTATGTCAGGGCTGAAGCCATAGCATTATTGGCCCTGGTAAGTATGGAAGAGGCCATCTCAAGCTACTCATGTTCCTCACTTGGATGGGGTCTTTTACTTGCCCCTGCAAAGGCACAATTAGGTACAAGGCACCACGGCTTACTGTCCCATGCGACGGACTGAAGAACCAGGGATGATTAATCCCATAGCCCTGGCTGGATTTGAACCCGGGACCTGCTGCTTGCTGAGCGGATGTGATAACCACTCGGCTATCAAGGCTACGGTTTAGGGTTAGATTGTGGGTCGAACCCATTCTTTGTGTGATACACTCTTAAACAGGGTAAGTTCTCATGGGCACTCAGGTTTCCTCCTACTGTACCTAATCAACCACCTGATACTGCCCACAGAACTAGCAATGAAGAGCCTTGCTAGCCTAGTGGTTATCACGTTTGTTAAGCGGCAGGTCCCGGGTTCAAATCCAGCCCGGGCCATATGGGATTAATCATCCCTGGCTCTACACATCCGTCGCATGGGACAGTAACCCGTGGTGCCTTGTACCTTGTGCCTTTACAAGGGCAAGTAGAAGACCCCATCCAAGTGAGGAACATGAGTAGCTTGAGATGGCCTCTTCCATACTCACCAGGGCCAATAATGCTATGGCTTCGGCCCTGATGGAAAAATGCCGCCAAATACAGCACTGATAGTGCAGTGTTCTCAACACCAGTTAAAAAATTGGCGGCCCGCCCCTCTAAAAAATTTGTCCGCCCAATATTTATGATTTAGATCGCTCAATTATGTGTCTCAGATGCTCAGAAAACGCATCTCAGAGTACCCAAAATCCAAATTTCGCTGGGGGAGGGACCCCCTGCTAGAAGGCGCCTCGCGCGGTGCCTTCGGCTCCACACCCTCTCCGCCGCCCCTTAGACCAAAACCCGTGGAGGACACTATAAGTGTACAGTACTAGTATTTATATTGTACTTGCTCCAAAAATTTTTTTATTCATCAAAATAAACAAATGCGTCACATGTCAATAAATTAATCAATAAAGCAATTAGGCAATGAATTAATTACGGTACCTGCAACTCTGAGCTGAAAGTGACGGGAAAAAGAACAGTAAAACTCATACCCCCTATTTCAATATTTGCGGCACAAATAATGACCTGTTGTAAAGCGAGCGAAACAAAGACCCTGAGGCCATTTTTAAATATTAGCACGGGGATATTGAAAATATGGTCGCATTCATGTCACCTTGATTGATTGGCGATTTATTTGGACGCATCACGTCTGACCTTCGGTTTGTAATATCAAAACAATAATATGGGGGAGAGTGCGGAAGGACGCGAAATTGAAAAATATTGAATCACGGGCAAACAGTCAAATATGGTGTTATTAGCTCCCCACAATAAATATTGCGTGAATTTTTATAATGTACAGTAGGAGGAAACTGGAGTGCCAGAGAAAACCAGAGCTATTTGGAATTTGTAGTGCAGGAGGAAACCGGAGTGTCTGGACAAAACTGACATCGTTTTGTAGATCGAACTATACCAGTGTGGTGACTCAAATCTGAGGATACGCATTGTAAGAGCTTCCTGTCTAGCAGACGACACATTTTAGCTTACTAAATAGGCATNAACCCGTCCCCCCCCCCCCCAGGAGACCCTGTAGTCCCAACATCAACAAACAAAAGTTGGCAAGGAAAACACAAATGACAACAACACAAATAAAGTGAAAGCAGACGATATAATCAATCAATTTTTTATCGCAAAATTGTCCACATGTCCCCTGGACGACACCATCAAATGTAAATAATTATTTATTTCCCGCGTGGCCCGTTTCAATAGTTCAATATCAGGGATGAGGTGTTTTCTCGGCCATTATGTTCACCACTTCATTGTCCACTGGTGCATTTATTTGTATTTGTATGTTTCCGTCAGGGCCGAAGCCATAGCATTATTGGCCCTGGTAAGTATGGAAGAGGCCATCTCAAGTTACTCATGTTCCTCACTTGGATGGGGTCTTTTACTTGCCCTTGTAAAGCTACAAGGTACAAGGCACCACGGCTTCCTGTCCCATGCAGCGGACGTGAAGAGCCGGGAATGAAATCAAATATGGCCCGGGATTTGAACCCGGGACCTGCCGCTTGCTGAGCGGATGTGATAACCACTCAGCTATCAAGGCTAGGGTTTAGGGTTAGATTGTGGGTCGAACCCACTCTTTGTGTGATAGACTCTTCAACAGGGCAAGTTCTCATGGGCACTCTGGTTTCCTCCTACTGTACCTAATCAACCACCTGATACTGCCCACAGAACTAGCAATGAAGAGCCTTGATAGCCGAGTGGTTATCACGTCCGTTAATCGGCAGGTCCCGGGTTCGAATCCATCCCAGGCCATATGGGATTAATCATCCCTGGCTCTTCAGTCCGTTGCTTCGGACAGTAAGCCATGGTGCCTTGTACAGTCAGACCTCGTTAGTCCGAACCTGTTTGTTCCTGGGTTCCAAGTTCGGATTAGCGAAGTTTCCGGATTACCGAATTCGACATTGACCGGAGTGAAATTGGGTCACCATGACGACGGATGATCGACTCGACGATCGCCAAGCTGATGGAAGGCCTAACCAAACTTCACTGGTGTACCGGTAGCCAGATTAGAAATAAAGTCAACAAACAAAAGAAATATAATAAAAATATTTTAGCCTATTTACAACCGATTAGTATCATAAATAATGCACAGTTATGATAAAAATACACAACGGACACGAGACGAAATCTTTTGGGACAGTGCCAACGGCAAAGTAGTCAGGCAGTTTACATCACAGCATCATGTGTGAATTTTCAGACAGATGGCGCTCAATCGGCCTCATGATGTACCAGTGCCGTCGATCTAGGCCTACTTCTTGAAGAAATCCTCCAGCGTATGCTGAACCAGGCACTGTCTCCGGAATGAATTAAGCGTTTGTTGTACAGCCAAAGTTGCATCAAGATGTTCGGATACGTTGGGAAGGTTCGGATGCTGTTCTAGAAATGAAGTCTTTAATTGTTGCTGTGGTACCTCATGATTAACGTCATAGACGATGAGCGTCGTCAACAAAACAAAGATATCGCAAATTGCAATGCAATCAGCTGATCAGCATCGGCCATGTCGGCAGGCCACGTGTCAACAGGTCAACAATGTCTGGTTGAGTTTGTTCATGTTAGGCCTACGGCAGACTGTGACAAAGGATGAACAGGACATTAATTAATCAGGTGTCAGCAGTTCCTGACCATCAATCGTAATTAGACCTACTTGTATCAACAAGCTGGCTAATTTTCTCGGGGCCGTTCGCGATTACCGACAATTCACACTTAGCCTAGTTTGGCAGGTCGACCCACGCCGACGGGCGGCGAGGCTTGGGTTCGGTTGGTCGGTTGAAAAGGCCTAGCTTAGTCCGGATTATACGGACAATTTTAAAGGGAATTTGCACTTTTGTTCCGCAATAACACTGTCCGGATCCGGATAGCGGGGTCTCCGGATAAGAGGGGGAAAATGCATGGCGGAAATTTGTCCCCAATGTACTGATGTTCGGATGGCGAGGTTTCCGGATTAACGCAGTTCGGATTAACAAAGTCTGACTGTACCTTGTGTCTTTACAAGAGCAAGTAAAAGACCCCATCCAAGTGAGGAACATGAGTAGCTTGAGATGGCCTCTTCCATACTTACCAGGGCCAATAATGATTTGGCTTTGGCCCTGATGGAAAAATCAACTATCAACAACTATCAAAACAACTATCAACGTTCTATTTGGCAGTAAGTGCGCAATTCAACTTTTTTATTCATCAAAATAAACAAACGCGTCACCTGTCAATAAATTAATCAATAAAGCAATTAGGCAATGAATTAATTACGGTACCTGCAATTCTGATGAAATGTACAGGTAGGTTAATCGGCGTGAGCTGAAAGTGACGGGGAAAAAGAACAGTAAAACTCATACCCCCTATTTCAATATTTGCCGCGTAAATAATGACCTGTTGTAAAGCGAGCGAAACAAAGACCTTGAGGCCGTTTTTAAATATTAGCACGGGGATATTGAAATATTGTCGCATTCATGTCACCTTGATTGATTGGCGATTTATTTGGACGCATCACGTCTGACCTTCGGTTTGTAATATCAAAACAATAATATGGGGGAGAGCGCGGAAGGACGCGAAATTGAAAAAATATTGAATCAAGGGCAAACAGCCAAATATGGTATTGTTAGCTCCCTTAGGTAATATTGCATGAATTAATTAATGTACAGTAGGAGGAAACTGGAGTGTCCGGAGAAAACTTGCGCTATTTAGAATACATGTACATACGTCTTTTCGAAGATTGTTATCAGTTCCATAGACGAAATTGTTGAATGAATTAATATGTAAGTAGCAGGAGGAAACCGGAGTGTCTGGAAAAAACTGACCTGTTTGGAATCCATCTTTTATAGTTGTATCGAGAGCTGAGCAGCAATTTGGTGAATTTACAGCAGGAGGAAACCAGATTGCCTGGAGAATACTTGTGCTGTTAAGAATAATTGTTTCAATGTCTTGAGCATTTGATTTGTGTTCCTCATTCTAAAATACCTTGGTATCTCGTGCGTATGTTTCAAATGGATAATGCATTAGCCTCATTCTGAATGCAGCGGGTCTGGGTGACACAACCAAGACCCGCTCAGTGTAATGGCGCGCGTCCAACATTTCTCGCTTCGAGCATTCAGCGAGGTTGAGGTGGTGGCGGTCTTAATTAGGCTACTGTTCGTAAGCAGAGTGTAGTTGATAGGAGTGCATTTAAATGAATGCTTGGGTCCATTTCATTGAGCTAAGGCCATGTAAAAAAAAATAGTTGGTTAGCATCCTTCCACTCTCAATTTTCTGAGGAGGGCGGGAGGTTTTTATTTTATTTTTTATTGAGTTTGAGATGCATGTTACCATGGTAATCATGGCGACCTGAGGGAAATTTCAAATCTAATAGGTATGATTGATAATGAATTGAAACAAAAACTACTTTCTATCCTTTAATAACTGTGTTGTTTTATTTAAGCATCCCAGTCTACAATTTTATCACTCTTGGCAGTTTTTAAAAGGTTTTTTGGAAAATAAAAAATAAAAAAATTTTTGAGGAGGGGTCATTTCCATGGCGGGAGGGGATGCTAACCAATTATTTTTTTTTACATGGCCTAACACCTTGGCAGAATAGTTAAATCGGCTATGTTTTGAAACAATTTGTGTTGTCTTACAATGCGTACACTCGTTCAGACAGGCAGTCTTACAATGCGTACACCCAGTTTTGCAAATTCCCGATTTTTATAAGTGTTATCGCATATTAGGGGTCAATTATTGGTCATATACCTGTATTACAATATCAGCTTCAACTATCTATGAGTTTAATTTGGGGTCGATGCCTATTTAGTAAGCTCTAATGTGTCGTCTGCTAGACAGGAAGCTCTTACAATGCGTATCCTCAGATTTGAGTCACCACACTGTATACCCAGGGTAGAGTTTTGTGAGATGACATTGAACCTGGGTATATTTCTGTACCCAGGACGACACAATAAGAAAACTGCCCGAGTGGGCGATCCGAGTCGCCCGGATTGCACGAGTTGATTTTCTGCGGCCGTCAAGGGCTTTCAGGCCGGAGAAAATCAACTTGTGCTATCCGGGTGACGAGGATCGCTCACGAGGGCAGTTTTATTTTTATCACACACCACAACCATGACGAAAAGAATCCACAATCACTGCAAGTAACACAATTTTTGTAAGAAAAAGTTGGAAAAAAATGTGATCGTGACGTTACGTCGCGCCATATGACGTTGCATGTCAGGCCTGGTTTCTTCGCTACTCAACGTCATATGATGTGCCGAGGTGACGTCACGTCACTGTTGGAAAGGGATTTCCCGAGGGCGATCCGGGCGGTCAGTCTGACCGGTCAGTCCGGGCTCAGATCGACCTGATTGCATGGCAGATCGCCCTCCGTGAAAGGGGAATCCCCGTCACCCATTTTTTGCTTTTTTTCGTTTAGTCGTTGGTATTTTAGTGAGTTTGAGATTCATGCATGTAATGCTGGGGAATACCTATCTGTCGCAGTCATAACATGTAAGTTTGATTGTGTTTTATCGGAAATATTGGCATTTTTATGAAATGCTCGATGACGTCATCATGGGTGTGTGATAATAGCCGATTCGGCCACACTGGGGTGAAAAGAAGCGGTATATGCAGAGAATTCTTGGACAGGGCCCTACAAGACAAACTGCTGGCATCTAACACACCCCTTATTTTCCTCGCGATATGTTCCCGTTGCATGATTGCTCACGTCGCATGATTGCCCACAACCGCTATTTCCAAGGCCCCAAGAAAACGACCACAGCTCCGTTCCGCCGAGCCAAGGGTATCTTTTTACACGTTACCAATTACGGGTAAATTTGTATGGTAGCGTGTAAGACGGACGCCATCTGATCTCGTTTTCTGGGTCTTCATAAAATGTGGAATGGTGGTCACTTTGCGGCGGGCAATCAGGCGAGGCTTGAGTTACAGTAATTGACAACGACTGATGGTATTTAGAAGGGAATTTTGTCCATGTGGACTTCAGCCTGGTTATTTTTGCTGGTGTTTACTCCAAATCTTTGAAAGACCCTCTGTTTTGAATTGATGTTTTTTTTCAAAGTGTTAGGAGAATGCAGGTAGAGGTCTCATAGCCTCGTGAAGGTCCCCAAAATGTTTGCCTGATACGTACTTTAAAGAATCAAGACCTAGTTTTCAGCACTCATTGAAAAAACTACAGGCAGAGCTCACCACTGTGGTGTAGTGGTTCGGGCCGACTTGCGGTCAGAAGGTCCCGCGTTCGAATCCCACTGGGCGTGAGACTTTGGGCAAGTCTCTTTGCCTCACTGGCCTCTCTCCACCCAGGTGTATAAATGGGTACCGGTCGGAAATGCTCAGATTGTAGCGCTGAATGAGCAGCTCATCTGAGTTCTACTGAAAGGTTTCAGGATAGACTGGGGTTAAAGTGTAGAGTCGGATGACACCTCTACCGTTGTTGATATCAGACTATAAACCTTTCAGCCACAAGGTCTCGGTGAAGGGACACTCCAGGTATTCTAAACGATAAACCACCAAATCTTTCTTTAAAACATACAAAGCAACCCCCCCCCCCTCTTGCTGCACAATCATTTCTAAACAATAATCGTAAGCTGCAATACAAATCGAAGCGTCATGAGCCTCTTTATTCAACCAAGTTTCTGTCAAAGCTATGAATGAATAATCATCACCAGAAAGGACCTGCTTTGGCTTCAGCCCTGACATACATCCATCACATGGGACAGTAAGCCGTGGTGCCTTGTACCTTGTGCCTTTACAAGGTCAAGTAAAAGACCCCATCCAAGTGAGGAACATGAGTAGCTTGAGATGGCCTCTTCCGTACTTACCAGGCCCAATAATGCTATGGCTTCGGCCGTGATGCAAAAATCACAATTTTACAACAGTGATAAATACGGCACTTGACAACCTTCCTGGGATCCAGGTTGAAAAGAATATGTAGGTAAATAATAATCCATCTGTCGGACAACAAACCCAGGATCAATCCAAGTTCGAAAAGTGTGCCAGGACTTTTTCATCGATTGTGTAATGACAAAACGTTGGAAACGCGGACTTGAACCTAACAACGTCAATTTCATATTGATTGTTGCACCAGAGGTGTTGTTGAAAAAATACGGGCCATCGATAAGAGAATTCGATGACAGCTAATGGGTATAACAGCTGCATTTGTATGTTTTACCAGAAATTCCTACAGTTCATTTCATCCTGAGGTGCCCAGATAACCGAGTATCATGTCCACTTAAAGGACCACAGTATTGCTTCCCAATCCTGCGTTACACCTACCCGTGTTAAGGGAGACCTCTATTGACGACTTGGTAAACTACGCAGCTTACTACGTGCATTGTAGTGTAATCATACATTCTCCAACACTGGGGCGAAAGGCTTAACTACAGTATTGGAGAATGGTACCGGTGGCGCCGGCTGTCGACAGAAAGTGGCAATACTTTACCACAATGTAGTAGTGTGACCTCTCGCCGGCGTTTTTGTACACACGGGTTTGACACGGGTCTGGAAAAACACGGGTATTTTCAACAGGTGTAACTGTAGCTATTATAGGCCTACAAATGACCATATACCCATCTGAGAAATGGAGTGGGGGTTAGGCCCTACAGCTGAGGTTACACCTGTTGAAAATACCTGTGTTTTTCCAGACCCGTGTCAAACCCGTGTGTATGAAAATCCCGGCGAGAGGTCACACTACTACATTGTGGTTAAGTAGCCCGGCGACAGTTGCGCAGCATGCATTGACTCTTCGGTCATTTCTGTATTAGCACACATTGTCGGAGGCGCGAAAACGACGTTACTTAATGGCTGCGCCATCTGTCGCCGTGCGACGAACTAACGTTACACGGGGATTTCGAAAAGCACGGCGAGATTGCCGTGTCTCAAAAACCCGTGTTTTTCAGATACGGGTTTCTCGAAGCGCGGCAATTCATAGGTGTGACCGCAAAAAACCCGGGGATTTTATGTAGTGTAACCACGGCTTAGGCCTGCAGTTCGTCTTTGCTGGTAATACACACCCCGTAATCCCGCATCCTCCAACATCCGCAGCCAACCAAACCACTCACGATGCAACTTGATCGACAAAAATCAATACAAAATACATTGAGCCGAATTCAATCTCGATCATTCATTATTCTGGCGCCCTAATGGTTCAAATGTGTTTTTATTGCGCGATCATAAATGAACGATATATCATTCATAAAGGGATTTGCCGTAATAAAATTCATCGCGGACCGTTGTACGCCGCATCCATGCGCTGATTTCAAGGTCAGATTTGCATGTAATACTTTGCAGAGTTATTCACCAGTATTTTTTAGCCTGGTGGACCCACCGGGTATAAAGGCGCTGGTCCATGTGCAGTGTTCTCCACGGGTTCTGGTCTAAGAGGGCGGAGGTGCTCTGAGATGCGTTTTCTGAGCATCTGAGACACAAATTTGAGCGCACTAAATCATAGATATAAGGGCGTATTTTCAGCTTTTTGAATTTTTTAAGAGGGGCGGGCCGTTTTTAAGAGAGGCAGATTTTGCCGTCTGTATTTTTAAGGGGGGCGGGCCGCCCTTTGTTAACTGGTCTGGAGAACACTGCATGTGAGAGTTTTCTCCTGGAGTATTGGCTCAAAATGGTGTACCAGTGTTTCCCTACGACTTTTGCTCAGACGAATGAAGAGCCTTGGCAGTAGGGGAAAAAGCCAATATTTTGGAACGTCCCATAAAATAGGTACGATACCAAAATATAGGAACGATTGCAACGCCGCCTAGTTGCAATCATTTCAAAGACTTCAATTATCTCGAGGACTACACTGAGAAGAACACGAGTTAGAGACATACAGGTTGCATGCTTTGTATAGTCATGGATATAAGAGTGAACACTACCTTTTTCCGCATGCATTGAGATATCTCACTCGGGTCTTCTATTGACGTAGCTCTCGTAATTGACATGTCCCAAAATCGAACTAAATACCGTCATAACTCAAATTCCTATGGATAAATCAGAAAACGCGTCACACAGCTTTGTAGTATACTTCGCACAGTAACTTCCAAAAGCAACCTCATAATGCGCTCTCTCAAATCTGTTTGCGCAGGATAACGAGCGCTGCGAATTAAGGAAGGATCCCTATCTACCTTGATTGTAAACAAGTGTTGACTCATCATTCTGGCGGGAACACAGCCCAATGCCTTTGTTTCTGAGTCAGGTTAAAAGAGAGAGTTGAAGGGACTTAGGCCTGTAGGCGGCGTGGCATTCGTCCCAAAATTTCGGTATCGTACCGATTTAATGGGACGTTCCAAAATATTGGCTTTTTCCCCTACTGCTTGGTAGCCTAGTATCACGTCTGCTAAAAAAGTGTCAGGTCCTGGGTTGAAATCCCGGCCATACAGGATTGATCATCCCTGGCTCTTAAGTCCGTCGCATGGGACAGTAAGCCATGGTGCCTTGTACCTTGTGCCTTTACAAGGGCAAGTAAAAGATCCCATCCAAGTGAGGAACATGAGTAGCTTGAGATGGCCTCTTCCATACTTACCAGGGCCAATAATGCTATGGCTTCAGCCCTGATGGAAAAATCCAATAGGCCTAGGCCTACAAATACAGGTCCCGGGTCCGATCCAGCCCGGGCCATATGAGATTAATCATCCCCGGCTCTTCACGTCTGTTGCATGGGACAGTAAGCCGTGGTGCCTTGTACCTTGTGTCTTTACAAGGGCAAGTAAAAGACCCCATCCAAGTGAGGAACATGAGTAGCTTGAGATGGCCTCTTCCATACTTACCAGGGTCAATAATGCTTTGGCTCTCAATGGGCAATTCACCATTTGTTGGTTGAGGCTTCTACTGAGACCAATGATGCAAACGATTGCCCATAGTTCTCTATGGGTGAGTCACCCATAGAGAGCCAACATGCAGGAGAAGTGTATGGAAGTGTATTTTTTATAGATACAGCGGAACATCCCTTAATGAACACCTCTGCCAGCAGGACACCTCTCAATTAAGGACACCAATGTTCAGTCCCAATCTTGTCATTTCTATTCATTTTCACCTCTGCGATTAGGACACCTCTCAAATAAGGAACCACCCACCAGTCCCAAAGATGTCCTCCAAAGAAATGGGGAGCAGGGGAACCATGGTGGTGTAGTGGTTTATTGCGTCTCCAATTAGCAGTCAGAGGATCCCGGGTTCGAATCCCACTGGGCGTGAGACTTTGGGCAAGTCTCTCCACCCAGGTGTATAAATGGGTACCGGTCGGAAATGCTCAGATTGTAGCGCTGAATGAGCAGCTCATCTGAGTTCTACTGAAAGGTTTCAGGATAGACTGGGGTTAAAGTGTAAAGTTGGATGACACCTCTACCGTTGTTGATATCAGACTATAAACCCAAACTTGAACTTTACCGGGGAAAATGTTCCTCTGTAATTATAACCTGACCTCTAGTGCGTGGACACCCCTCTTTTCTATTCAAAAGGGCACACAGTAAAAAAGTGTTGATCCCAGCACAAAATGACCATTCAAAATTAGGGCTAATCTGAGTGCAGAACACTGAGTTTTGGTGTTATATTAGTATTACATTGGAATTAACACTGAAAATCAGTGTTTTGCATTACCTGATTTTCAATGTTCTTGAGCACAGGGAACCGTTTTTTCACTGTTACTTTTGCCACCAGTTGGACCCTACAAATTCTGACTACAAAAAACAGCATAATTTTTACGCACAAAAAATAAGCTGCACCTACCGTCCAAATCCTGATAGAATTGCAACACAAATCAGAAATATGACTCAACGAATGACCAGCAAATCCGACCAATAAAATCACTGCGGTCACACTTTCGGCTCACATGAATCGTAAAAGCAAATTGACATGGCATGTATTACGTAACTCAGTTGACCTCTGACCTCAATCGCTTTGGCAACCGTTGATATACAAGTTATTTTTAACACGGCGGCTATCCATTGATTGGCCCATTGATAATATATGCACGTTCAGTCACGTGACGCGAGCTCATTGCACGCTTCGACATTTATCGTAAACATCTACAACCGGGGTTATTTTGAATTGTCGCGCAGGCGATGGAGTAAATTTATATCGATTCACAATAATGTGTTTTAGGTTGCTATTGGCAACGCATCAATGAAGCGGTCGCGTGAACCAGTCGTAAGAAAGTACCCACTGAACGTGGGGCAGATTTAAACGGAATTTTCTGATGAACACGTTAGATAGTTATAAATTATTGTCCGTTATTCATAGGGGCAACATTTAAATTACTTTTTGTGGTTTTTGGCCATATTGCGCTACATATTTGAAAACTACTGCTATTGTCTTCGGGCTGTCAGAGTGGTGCAGTGCAAACAATGTGCCTGTCACATCTGGCTTTTCTGGTTCGATACCCGATTCAGTCCATTTCTCATTCGATACATTAAGGGCTCACAATCTTTGGCAGTGAACCCGGTCTTCCAGGCCGTCACAACATCAGGAACACGGGGGGGGGGGGGGGG
>NMRB01001770.1:107511-120054 GCA_002633025.1 Notospermus geniculatus | reverse complement strand
CGGTTGAGTTCATCTGTTTAAAATGCCCCCCCCCCCCGGCGAAAAAAGCTAGCTATGGCCCTGTCTTGAGGAAGACCCCGGTTGGGGTCGAAAAATTGCGAATATTGGAGACGACTTTACTTATACTGCCGGCCCGTTCCATCATAAAGTATCTTTAAGCTAATGGTACATTGTACCTTTAACCAAGTGGAAAATGGACTGAAAACTACATCTTAATTCTTTGAAGTACGTATCAGGCAAGCATTTTGGGGACCTTCACAAGGCTATCAGACCTCTCTGTACTCTCCTAACACTTTGAAAATACCGGTACCGTAAACTTCAGTACAAAGGGGTTTAAGCGTAATTAAGGATATGACCGTAAAATCTGGCGTACTTATCGGAACACCTCCTAGGTACGACAGCTCTACTGAAATTTTATTGGATTAGATGAACAAGTTTTGAAAATATCAGGTTTGTTTAGGGCGTATTTTTGTTGAGGGTTTTCTTATCCAAAGCAGACTATTGTAGCCTATCTTTTCACTAAAAGAAGGTGGAAAAATAATCCCTTTTTAAGGGCGACAATAATCCCTTTTTAAGGGCGACAAATTGCCGATGGCTTTTTATAGAGACCGTAAACAAATACCGTCTGCTTATCTCCCTGAGATTGTTACGACAACATCTTGGGTAAAGACCTCGTAACAATGGCATTAAAACATCCATAATGTGGCGTAATCGTCTGCTATCCGCTTGAGTGCCCTTTTTCTATCCCTCGCGTGTCGTTCACTACCCTTATTATGATTACGCTACTATCCTTGTGAAAAAATCCTGGCCCCCCTGGGGACGAAATACGATAATCTTAGCTAAGAATACCAGTTATTGTTTTGAATGGCTCTCGGCGATGTTACGCAGTCATTCAGACGCTGCCTTTCTAAGTCCCATAATGCACCACAAAGAAATCTGACGGCGGTAATCCAATGATTTTGATATCCTTTTTTCCGCGGTTATTCTTTGTGGTGCGAACCATACGGTTTAAAGGGGTCCGCCCCACCTTTTTTGACGGGAAAATCGCGATAATTTGACCGCAGAATGCACTTTCTGCCGCAGGTGTAATGTGGGTGTATTCACGCAATCTTGCACCAATAAAAACGTTAGATATCTTCTTTACGTTATGATTGGGGGAGGCTGAAGGGGAGGGTTTGAAAGGATCAAGTGATGCGCTGAATGAGCTGCTCCTTGAGTTCCCCAGAAAGGTTTCTGGAGAGACGGGGGTTACCGTAATAATGTGAAGGGCTCTGAGAGGCCCCGGTTCAATTCCGGGCTTCGTCACTATTTTCTACTCTCAACTGGTCTGAAAGGATCAAGTGATGCGCTGATTGAGCTGCTCCTTGAGTTCACCAGAAAGGTTTCTGGAGAGACGGGGGTTACCGTAATAATGTGAAGCGCTCTGAGAGGCCGCGGTTCAATTCCGGGCTTCGTCACTACATGTACTTTCTACTCTCAACTGGTCTGAAAGGATCAAGTGATGTGCTGAATGAGCTGCTCCTTGAGTTCACCAGAAAGGTTTCTGGAGAGACTGGGCTAAGCCCCTCTGTATTGAATTTTACAGTATTTTCAAAGTGTTAGGAGAATGCAGGTAGGTCTCATAGCCTCGTGAAGGTCCCCAAAATGCTTGCCTGATATGTAGGGGCCTTCAAAGAATCAAGACCTAGTTTTCAGCACACATTATGAAAACTGCAGGCAGAGCTCTAATGTATTCAGATAGAGCATTTAGTACGTTTTACACGACACATGGTAAATTTAATTCGGAAAGACCTTACGTCCTCCGACGTTGGAGAATAGTAGTCCAGGATTTTTGGTGGGGGGGGGGTCAGGCCGAAGATGCTCGCGCCGACTGGGGGTCTGGGCCTCCCCCAGAAAGTTTTGAAATCTAGAAGGTTGTAGACGCGATTTCCTGGCACATCAGTATCAAAACGGAAGCTGTTTTGCTTATAGTCACAAATTATTGAGAAAAAAAATAATTGGTAGTGGAGAGCAGGGGGGCATGACCCCCAAACCCCCCTTGGAGCGGTGCCTGAAATTCCAATGTAGTGGGGATTTACACACCATATTTCGTGCGTTTTCTACGGCACACTATGCCAGGGCAACTTTCATGGGCAGACAGTATAAAGTATTGTTTATTAAGCTTAGAAATTAAGGATTCATTGATTTTTCTCCGTAAAACCAGATGGTATTGACGAAAACAGATGATATTGAGAACATCTGCGTTTGCCGATTTTTAATCTTACAAGTTGATGAATGCGACCAGGTCAGTTAACCCCTTTTAGTACCTGAACGGATGACACAATAGTCCTTTCTGGTGGTGAAGTGCATTTGGCACGTGTCACCTCTGAAGTCCTGGGTTCGAATCCCGGTCGGAGCCACGACTCTTGTAATAGAGAGGATGCGCAACTTTCCGACTCCGACTTCAACTACGAGAATGAATTGCAGTCCGCTATGGACATCCTCGATAAAAACAATGTGATAGATGTTTGTAAATCGCAAAATGCCACAACTTTGTGGCAGAATAATTTTGACTCATAATCGGAAGTACGCATAAATCGCAAATATCGTAGTCGTCATAGTCGTGTCTCAAAGTCGTAACGACTAGGATTACGACTTCAATATTCATTATTTATCCGCACTTCCGATTAATAAGGCCAATTTTTTCTGCCTTCAATTTGTGGTGTTTGACGAATTGAAAACTTCTATCACATCGTTTTTATCAAGGATGTCCATAGCGGACTGCAATTCATTCTCGTAGTTGAAGTCGGAAAGTTGCGCATCCTCTGTAATACACGGCTAACGATCCCAGATCGTGCAGTTTTCCGCCGCCAGTCCAGTTTCCTCCTGCACTACATACAATCATCCAATTTTGTCTAAAGAGCCAATAATAGCCAAGTTGAGATAACGCCCCTGACAGTGACACTAAGCGCTTTGACATTGTATGGTAAATTCAGCAGGAAGCACTTTGTGACTGTTTCAGAATGGAAAGCACTTTCTGACTGTATTACAGTGGAAAGCGCTTTGAGACTGTATTACAGTGGAAAGCGCTTTGAGACTGTATTACAGTGGAAAGCGCTTTGAGACTGTATTACAGTGGAAAGCGCTTTGAGGCTGTATTACAGTGGAAAGCGCTTTGAGGCTGTATTACAGTGGAAAGCGCTTTGAGACCGTATTACAGTGGAAAGCGCTTTGAGACTGTATTACAGTGGAAAGCGCTTTGAGACTGTATTACAGTGGAAAGCGCTTTGAGACTGTATTACAGTGGAAAGCGCTTTGAGACTGTATTACAGTGGAAAGTGCTTTGAGACTGTATTACAGTGGAAAGTGCTTTGAGACTGTATTACAGTGGAAAGTGCTTTGAGACTGTATTACAGTGGAAAGTGCTTTGAGACTGTATTACAGTGGAAAGCGCTTTGAAAAATTATGTCAGTGAAAAATGCTTAACAAAAGTGCTTACAATGTGCTTTACACTGCAGTGAGCGCTTTATAAAAACTTCACAAAAGTTTCCGTTTGAACTCGAAAGCATTTATAGGCATAAATCAGTCAGTGTCAGTGAACGAACTCTTAAGGGTCTCAAAATAAGGGCTGAAAACATGCCAAAATGTAAACCCTGCGAGGTCCATGTGTGGATATTAAGAAGAAGTTACATTTAATAAATAGCTGTAATGACAGTGTATAAAGTGGTCGAAAATAAACATTCATTTCAATTGCCATCAACGTGAATATCGTGGAATTCGCGTTGGCGCAGCTGTTATGGAGGATAGGCCTCCACTTAACACAGGTTTGTTTCAAAAGCGCTTAAAAATTCAATAGTACTTCAATAAACTTGATCCAGCAGATGTTCTGAACAAGTCCAAGGCCACAGAACGAAATCAGCTTATATACATGTAGGCCTAGCTATTTTTTTCATGCATTTTCTATGTATTCGAAAGTTTAAACGGTATTTTCGCCTTCTATTTCACTGGGGATAAGGTCCACATGTATTGTATTGCATTTTTCCATCAGGGCTGAAGCCAAAGCATTATTGGCCCTGGTAAGTATGGAAGAGGCCATCTCAAGCTACTCATGTTCCTCACTTGGATGGGGTCTTTTACTTGCCCTTGTAAAGGCACAAGGTACAAGGCACCACGGCTTACTGTCCCATGTGACGGACATGAAGAGCCAGGGATGATTAATCCCATTTGGCCCAGGATTTGAACCCGGGACCTGCCGCTTTGATAGGCAGATGTGACATCCACTAGGCTATCACGACTCCTCCTTAGGTCCACAATTGTCAGATTGGTGTAGTGCGCACATCAGTGCTTCTCACCACTGAGGTTACTGGTTCGACCCCCAGTTGGGCCCATTCTCGAGGTGAATTTTGATACAATGTGTTCCAGCCACTTTGAAATAAAATTTGAAATAGATTTGGGGGGATAAGGAATTTAAAGCATCACTGACATATTGAATTTTACGTTATTTTCAAAGTGTTAGGAGAATGCAGGTAGAGGTCTCATAGCCTCGTGAAGGTCCCCAAAATGCTTGCCTGATACGTACTTCAAAGAATCAAGACCTAGTTTTCAGCACACATTGAAAAACTGCAGGCAGAGCTCTAATGTATTCAGATAGAGCATAGTACATTTTACACTACACTAACGTCGGCGGACATAAACACTTTATGAATTCAAAACAGTGTGGCTTTAAGAACATGTAAATTGTTTTTTATTCAATTTAAATCAAATTTTCAGCTAGTTTTCAAACCAATGCAAAACATTCAAAACATTCCCTAATTTTCCAAAACATGCTGAGCAATGAGGAACCGGCGTGCCGTTTATCCCGACAGGTTGGCGCAGCGATCGATGAGACTGAACCGACGTCATTGACGTCGTTTTATGTGCTGACGTTGCGTCATGAAAAAATCTGCTGTACATTTTTCTACAAGAAAAAATGAGATAAAGACGTTGCCGTTATCGCCATCCTACCCCCTTATTTTAAGGAAAAAAGCAAAGGAATTTTAGAAATTTTCATTCGCGACAAGATGGTGTAAATTTTAATGTCATGCGACCGAAAAAAATGGGTTGATTTCACGCCAGAAGTTAATGGAAATGACTGGAAATCACGTTGAAAAAAGAAACTTCGGTCTCATCGATCGCAGCGCCACGTCGTGACGTTAGTTCGTCCGGTTCCTCATTGAATTACAATCCCATCGAAGCCAGTCGACAAAATGTACAACCTCGCTTATAAAATTATCTGCCTCGTACCCTGACGAATTGCATCCATTTTCTAAAAGAACGAAGCTACTAATGTTTACGGCTGTCGGGACTGAATGACTGATCACCCTCAAAAACCAATTTGTCATTTTTTAATCAGTAATCAAGTTCCCAAGGTCGTATTTACGATATTTGCCGATATTTGCGCCAGAGTACTGTACACTTTTCCAGGAAAACGACAGATGTGCCGATTGAGCTGGTTTTATGGGCAGCTGGGATTATGCGCTAGAAAATAACTCCAATCTGGAGTGAAACCTCCATTACAGGACACCTCTGTTAAGCCTAGGTCACATATCCACTGGGCCCCGTACGATTTTCCCCACCCGGCGGCTTGCCGTGGATTTCAGAGACCGTACGGGTCCATTACGATTTTCATGTCTACGGTGTGTGTGGTCACATATTCTACGGCGCCCGGCAGTGCCCAGTGAAAATTGGTGGAGAGTAATCGCAAGACGCCCGTCAACAATCCGTAAAGGTGCCGGCTGGATGCCGTGTAGTAAGCTTCCGGCTTCGTCCGATGCGCTAGAAAATAACTCCAATGTGGAGTGAAACCTCCATTACAGGACACCTCTGTTAGGTGGACACCGTTCTATTAGGGACGCCAGGAGTTCAGTCCAGAATTGGTCAACCTCGTTCAGCTTGACCTCTATAATCAGGACACCTCTGCCAGTGGGACACCTCTTTATCAAAGGACACCGAAGTTCATTAAGAATTCATCAACCCCATTCCGTCAGACCTCTGTTATCAGGACGCATCTGCCAGGAGGACACCTCTCTATTAAGGACACCAACCCCCATATTCATTCTGACCTCTGTTATAAGGACACCTTGCCACGAGGACACTCTCTGTTAAGGACATGAAAGTTTAGTCCAGAATTGGGCCCCCTTCAGTTTAACCTCTGTTATAGGACACCTCTCTATTAAGGACACCAAAGTCCATGTCATTTATCTTTCTTTATCTTTACCTCTGTAATCAGGACACCTTTATGTGAAAGAAACTAACTCCACTTTGGATACTGGTACTGTAACAAGCTCAGTGAACCCTGCCTGATGGGACACCTCTATCCAGGACACTTAGCTCAATCCAATGAGGAACCGGGCGAACTAACGTCACGACGTGGCGCTGCGATCGATGTGACCTTTAACTTCTGGCGTGAAATAAACCCTATTTTTTCGGTCGCATGACATTAAAATTTACACCATCTTGTCGCAGATGAAAATTTTTGCAATTTCTTTGCTTTTTTTCTTAAAATAAAGAGGTAGGATGGCGATAACGACAACGTCTTTATCTCATTTTTTCCTGTAGAAAAATGTACAGCAGATTTTTTCATGACGCAACGTCAACACATAAAACGACGTCAATGATGTCGGTTCGGTCACATCGATCGCTGCGCCGACCTGTCGGGATAAACGGCGGGCGGGTTCCTCATTGTGGCCATTTCTAGTATATTCTGACCTCGGTAATCAGGAGACCTGAAATTTTCATTCCATCCTGTAGCTGATCTAATCCTAACCCTAACCCCCACCCAACCCTCCTTTATGCATATACCCCCTAAAAACCCTTCATAAACCCTTATGTATTTCTACGTGATCGCATTTATCATCTGCCATTTCAAGTGCTGCGGATGCTGCCTTAATCCTTGAAATCACTGTCGCCATTGACATAATTACAAAAAATAAATCACGGTTATCTCATCCTGAATGATTTATTTGAATAAAACACCCCCTACCCCTCATTAATTAAATTAATTTCAGAACCAATTGAACGGGATTATGGTTAAAACATTTTTAACTCGCTGGATTTGTTATACGTGCAGCTATCGTTTTGAAGTTTAATCTCGACCTTTGGACGCCAGAATTTATTTTTAGAAATGTGATTTATTTCATAAAAGGTGATGTATATTGCAATGAAATATTAACCCTCTACAGGTCGGTGGATGCTGGCAACATTTTTCCAACATTTGAACAACATTCCTGAGCAACATGATCTTTTGACCCTGTATACACTGGTCAACAAATTATAGCAACATTTGAACAACATGATCTTTTGACCGGCATATCCTGGGGCCTGTTTCATAAAGTGACTTTAAGCTAATGGTACCTTTAACTCAGCGCATTTTCCATTTGGTTAAAACTGCTGGTAAATATTTTGGATTATTTACCAGCAGCTGTAACGATGTATTTTTTTTTATTTACCAGTGGTTGTAACGATGTATTTTCGTTTATTTACCAGTAGTTGTAACGATGTAGTTTGGTTTAATCGCCAGCAGTTGTAACGATGTTTCACCCACAGAGAAAAACGTCACCCATGACAGCTGACCCGCGAATCATATCTACCGCTATGAATAAAGTGCGTATCACACATGCAAAAGATAAATTACTCTAATATCGCTAAAAATGATTTATGTGGTTTGAGGTTGACAGCTAGCTGCGTTCAGATTTATAATTTTCCACGCGTACTTATGGGATAAAATACAATGTGAAGGGTAATCCGGGGTCATGCAGTGCATCAGTGTATTGCCAAGGTCGGTGTAAAAATTTATGGCGTGGAGATCAACCGTGATATTGTACGATCATTTATATATGAATTGACTGTGATTGGTCAATCAATGCTGATTCATAGCGCTGTGAGAGTGGTGTAGTCGAAACATCGGCGCCTGTCACCTCTGAGGTTCTGGATTCGATCCCTGGTTGGACTTGCACTTCGTGTGATAGAGCTGACTCTCTTTGACAGCACAGGTTTTTCTCTGGCTCTCTGCCTCTGGTTTCCTCCTACTGGACCGGACTAATCTTCTGTGTACCACACTCTATCTGAATATATTAGAGCTCTGCCTGCATTTTTTTCAATGTGTGCTGAACATTTTGTGTTGATTGGGGTGTCGGGGTGGCGCAATGGAAACATCGGCGCCTGCCGCCACTAAGGTCGCGGGTTCGATCCCCAGGTCGGGCAAATGGCTTTATGTGGTAGAGAGGGCGATCTCTCCTCGACATCGTAGGTTTCCTCCGGGGTCTCCGGTTTCCTCCTACATATCAATAATATCGTCCAATATTGTTTGATGAGTAGCTATAATGCCCTGAGTGGGCGCTTGCACTCCTGAGATAATATTTTTTTATTTTGTGTTGATTCTTTGAAGTACGTACCAGGCAAGTATTTTGGGGACCTTCACGAGGCTACCGGTATGAGACCTCTACCTGCACTCTCCTAACACTTGGAAAATACTGTAAAATTCAGGCTTTGCAATTACATCATCCTGGCGGCCATTCTGGAGGACGCAGGGCGCAGAGGTGTGAGCCTGGCCAACCATGACGTGACTTGCGTGAAGCAAGTGTGCCATGCTATTGTTTGACATATTATAACATCGTCATTGGGGCATGCACGGCTCATTTCGCTGCGCCTTCAGCATGGCGGCTTGTGACGTCATTTGCAAGGCCTCTATAAAGAGGGGCTTAAATACAATACCATGAAAACATAGAATCGCATGGCTGCCAAATGTAGCTTGAAAAACAATAAATTCAGACAATCCATACACAATTATGCAAAATATTACTATAAAATGAACAATAAATTGAAAAATATGCTGTTACCTTGTTGAACTTCGCCACGTAGTTTGATAAAGTCACGGATAAAAATGAATCAAAATATATCCGCAATGACACAATTTGATTGTGAGAGCAATCAAATAAGGTTGAAAACATCAAACTGACACCGCTGGCTTGCGTTGTGCATAGAAATAGCCTTGAAAGCATTGGCTCTGATAAAACATGATAAAGTACTTTTTAAAGTGCCATTAGTCATTTTGTGATAACCGTGAAAAATTATTTTCGGATGGCGCTGTATTTTCGTTCGGTGGTAGTTTGAAAATCAGTTGGTGTGAAAGGAATGATTGCCCTAGGAAAACATGTCCGAGTTACTATTGTTTAATATTGTAATGCTATACATGTAGATGTATTCAAATTGTATTGTATTTTTCCATCAGGGCTGAAGCCATAGCATTATTGGCCCTGGTAAGTATGGAAGAGGCCATCTCAAGCTACTCATGTTCCTCACTTAGATGGGGTCTTTTACTTGCCCTTGTAAAGGCACAAGGTACAAGGCACCATGGCTGACTGTCCCATGTGACGGACGTGAAGAGCCAGGGATGATTAATCCCATAAGGCCCAGGATTCAAACCTGGACCCGCCGCTTGCAAAGTGGACGTGATAACCACTAGGCTCTACGTAGATTCCAGGTGGACGTAGATTCCTGGGGACGTAGATTCCAGGGGATCATTCCAGGGTGACTTAAATTCCAGGGACGTAGATTCCAGGGGGACTTGGATTGTAATATGTGACAACAACCTTTGGTTAGAAAATTTTCCCCGGCTCATCCAGTTTCCTCCTACTGTACACGATTGCCTACAGAGCTACCCATATTTGGCACTGAGCTTGCGATCAGATATTTTTAGTGACACTAAGTAATATGCTTATGACAATATACGAAACCTAACTAATTGCTCATCACAAATACAAACAAATTACCGTACCGTCCATCTTAACAAATGGTTTTATGACCCATTGTTCAGAGATTATCCCCGAAGAAATAGGCAGACAGAGACTTTGAGCAGATAAGCTGATCATGATAAAACGAATGGGTCATTTTTTCCTGCGTCAGAGCTTAGCCCTGTCGACACTAAACCCAGGTGATATCAAAGTGATCTCTCACCACCGATCTTTGGCGATGTTGACGTCGCCGTCATCCTGAACTGAAATTACCAATATGACACTGCACTTTGGCGTCCTTAATAAAGAGGTGTCCGTTAGGGAAGTGTCTCTATAGCCGTGGTTACACTACATAAAATCCCCGTTTTTTTTGCGGTCACACCTATGAATTGCCGGGCTTCAAGAAACCCGTGTCTGAAAAACACGGGTTTTTGGAACACGGCAAATTCGCCGTGCTTTTCAAAATCCCCGTGTCTCATTAGTTATTTAGCACGGAGACAGATGGCGCAGCCATTAAGTGATGTCGTTTTCGCGCCTCCAACAATGTGGGCCAATACAGAAATGACCGAAGAGTCAGTGCATGCAGTGCAACTGTCGCCGGGCTACTTAACTACAATGTAGTGGTGTGACCTCTCGCCTGGCTTTTTGCACACACGGGTTTGACACGGGTCTGGAAAAACACGGGTATTTCCAACAGGTGTAACCTTAGCTTATGAAGAGGAACCGTGTGTCAATTTCTTCTTATGTGTTGTTGGTTACATCTGTCTTTATTCCTGATGAATGTTGAGGTCCCCGCCGTCCTCTACCCAAGGTTAGTTTTAATTGTGGGTCAAGATATGACAAACTTGTCAAACGCTGGTGTAAATGTCTTTATGACGCGGAGAAAACCTGACTAATATGGTTTTATTGGAATTAACGGTCGTTTATATACAACATCACTGTATCCTCCTCACACCCGCTCGGACAAAGGTATGTCTTTTATCACCAATAGAAATAAATGGCTCCTATGTTCCTTGTCATTTTCACCGTAACGTCTTAACCCTGTTCCAGCCATTGATCTTGGACAAACATTCCTGGTTTGGCAAATGCTATTGAAGCAATCCTTCTTAAGGGCCGTTTTGAGGGGCATTTTTATTGCAGCAATTTTAACGCTGTTGGCGATATCGCATCCAAAACGCCCGTCAAAACGCCAAAAACGCCAACAGTGGGTGGCATCGCCAGCGAGAGAAAAAAGCCATGGTAAAACTTGCTGATGGGAAATCGCTATAACGCTTCGGCGATGAAATCTCTCGTGAAAACATCAATCGCAGCGAGGTGCGATATCGCTCTTCAGATTGCCAGTGACCTCTTTCTTTCATTGTGTTCACATGGCTATTTTGTCGCAAAGGACGAAGAATCGCCCGTGAAAATTGAACATGGTGATAAACCAGCTAGTGAAAACAGTTGATCGACCTGCGGTCACCAATATCCGTTTTTACTAAGCGTTAAAAAAGTGGCGATTATCGCGGCAATAAAAACGCCCGTCAAAACGGCCCTTAAAAGTAGGCCCATGATGACATCATTATTTTCTGTGACATCATTTATTTTCCATGACGTCACTACCTGCAGTGGGGCCATGCATTTTTTAGAAATGAGCTACTCAGTTTTCATTTTTCACTCCGCAATAAATCAGAAAATGAACGTCTATGTGAACTGTTAATGCAGAATGCAAAGTTCATTCTTCAGGTTACGGATGATTCGTTCCAAATCACAAATGACGAGCAGAGTGGGAAATGAGCTCCGACAGAACTACGTCTGAAGCAACATAAACCCACGGGGTGCCAAAAGTTTGTCAGAGGGCACACATAAAAAATTCATTTTGGTCCATCAAATTCCACAGGCCACTTTCAGACTGATCACATTTCTGACCTTCCTGCGCCCTCCGTCCATGTATTTTGAGATTCACATCACAACATGGGGAAACCGACCCCACGGGAAACATTACCACCCCCCTCATACATAACTATCATCATAGCATCCCACGATATAATCTACAGACCAAAACTTGGATTAGATTAACCTCGAGAGCCGAGGGAGCCACTCAAATCGCAACACTGAATAAAACGTCGCCAGAGACAATTTTGAGACGAGAGTCAGCGAATTTAAAATTCAAATTGCTTGGTTATATTTTGATCACCCGGAGACGTCTGCGGTGAAGAACTTAGCCCCTAAGGGGGTATTTCATTAGGGGGACAGGAAGAGGGGTCCAGAATCTAAATTGTGTAATTCACACTAAGTATCTGAGACTTAAGCCAGGCGTACACCGCACTTGTGACTGGAAGTAACTGATCAGGGCCCATGTTCCCGAAGCCGTCGTTAGGTTAACGATGTCGTTAAAACTGGGAAAATGCATAGCGTAACGACATCGTTAACCTAACGATTGCTTCGGGAACATGAGCCCTGATCAGTCGCTGGTGATGTACTGCTGTGCGCACATCGCGAATTCAGCAACTCGGTAAAATTAGGAGGATCCAATCAGTTGTCATCTTCTGACCAAGTAGGCCTACATCACACTTGCAACTGGCAGTAACGCAGGTAACATCTGGGGCATTGGGACTTGTATTTGTATTTCATTTTTCCATCAGGGCCGACGCTATAGCATTATTGGCCCTGGTAAGTACGGAAGAGGCCATCTCAAGCTACTCATGTTCCTCACTTGGATGGGGTCTTTTACTTGCCCTTGTAAAGGCACAAGGTACAAGGGACCACGGCTTACTGCCCCATGCAACGGACGTGATCGGGAATGAAATCCCAT
>NMRB01001770.1:54947-105468 GCA_002633025.1 Notospermus geniculatus | reverse complement strand
TCTGATGCCAGGACTTCATGCACGTCCCCATTTTCACAGGATAGAACGACATGTCCTCATCTGACAACAGGACTTCATGCATGTCCCCATTTCCACACGATAGAACGACATGCCCTCATCTGACACCAGGACTTCATGCGTGTCCCCATTTCCACAGGAAAGAATGACATGTCCTCATCTGACACCAGGACTTCATGCATGTCCCCATTTGCACAGTATAGAATGACATGTCCTCATCTGATGCCAGGACTTCATGCGTGTCCCCATTTGCACAGTTTAGAATTGCATGTCCCCATTTCCACAGGACAGAATGACATGTCCTCATCTGATGTCAGGACTTCATGCATGTCCCCATTTCCACAGTATAGAATGACATGTCCTCATCTGTCACCAGACACTCCCTGTGTTCATGGCTTTCAGTTTAAAAGATTCATACAATCAAGCCAAACTCACCGAACGGTTAGTTCCATTTGAATCCTGACCAACCACTAATAAAACATGTATAAGATGCATTTTTCATCATCAGGCTTCAAATTACTTGGCGCCATTGTGACAGGAGATGTGAAGGACATATTGAGACAAGACATGTTCATCATTCAAAACAGGCTGTTGTCGGGGTGGTACAATGAAATAACGGTCCCTTTATCACTTAATACTTCAGTTGATGCTGCCAAAAAAGACCAACACGGTCTTACACGGTGCCGGTGCGTTCCGGATCAGGACTAGATCGAGGAGGGTTCGGTTATTTTTCCCCGTGTAAAACCGAAACAACTGACCTCCACCTTCCTCGGGCCAGTTCAGTTCGCCGCGTGAGTCTCGGGAAGGTAGGTGGAGATAGGTTCAGGCCGGTTATTCTATCGTGTAAAAGCGAACCGACCTCCACCGGCCTCGTGCGGGATTGAGCATGCTACCTGAGTGACATGCACTTGTGTACTTGCTGTTAAAGTTACCTGTGAAGAAATCACGCCCAAGGAGTGTTCATGCTGTTAGAAGCATAGTTATCGATTTTAGTGATTATTTCCGGGATATTTGTTACTTATGATAACTGTAAATGTTGATACACGCCATCTGGTGGCACGCATTTGAAGGAACCGACCTTGAACTAGATCAAGGCCGGTTACCGAACCCGCACCGTGTAAAAGTGATCAATCCATCCTGAACCGAACCTGCCCAAGGAGGGTGGAGGTAGGTTTCCTCGAACCCACACCGTGTAAAAAGGCCCATAGTCCCTCCTCCCTCCGCAATGGAAGCCAGACCAGGTGTGATAGAATCTAATGTCCCCGTCTTCCTGATGTCCCCCTGTATTGTTTGTCACAGGATTAAGGGTCTTGGTTTCCCCAGATGTGAGAACACTAGTTGGCTACATTCATTTACTAACTGGTGTAACATTTTTGAATGTTCCCCATCTGTGAGTGTTCCCCTTCTATTGTTTGACCAAATAACTGCGACTGCGGTTGTAACACTTTTTCATTCATGGCTTGCAGGAGTTTCAAAACATCAAAATATTTTTTTTACTTTTACATCCTCCTTCATGAAGCTTATTAAAAGTTGTATATGTAAAGAAATAGGCCCTAATTAATAGGATGTTGTTTATCAAACACTTTCTTTGATCAAAAGTTTTCCATCTTTATACAACATCCAGGTTTTTAGAGGGACGTTTTAATTACAGTTCGTAAGGCGAGACAGTCTCTTTAAGATAAATATGGATAGCAGGTTTTGACGATTCTGGGCGCCAAACCGCCATCAGTTCTCGGCGTCCAACCAATCAAAATTAACAAGATGATTACCATTGTAACAGACACAACGCATTATTGGTTACTCTTGTCCAATCATGTCACGCGTCACACTGAATCAACAAACAGGTCCGAGCTCTGTGATTGGCCGTCAAACATCAATATCTTTTGCCGCGGACGATTAAGATTCTCTTTTGGCGTCGTCTTCCTGTGGTCAAAGTCGTCGGCCATTCTCTTTGTAAGACGGTAACCAATCGGAATAACTTGATGCTGGGTCAGAATATCTAATACGGGATGACCACCGTTGTTTATAAAGCTACGGTGGCCCATGAGGAATATTTTCTACCATTTTCTTTAAAGATAATGTATCACGGGTACATGTATTTTCGCGGGCCACGCAATTATTGTTTATTTACATTTTGTTTGTTTATGCCCAGGCTTTCATTGTCTTATGAGTAATCTGTTGGTGGCATGCCCCTCTAGAAATTCTTTTGATACCGAAAGTATTCATTTTGGTGGGCTGGCATGTCCCAAAAGTCCAAAACAACATCATGTAAACATCCATGTTTACAAACATTGATGTAAACAATGAAGTCATGATACATTGGGTGATATGAATAAAAATAAGTAATAACTTTTACTCAAGTTTTTGAAGTATTTACTGGTGACTATATGAATAAAACAGGAGTAATTACTGGAAGTAATTACTTGTAGCTACTACTAATAAGTATTACTTAATACTAGTGCAGTAGTTACTCCAAAAACAGTAAATACTGCCGAGGATATGAATAATCAGCAGTATTCACTAGGACTTTCCCAGTTATTACTTGAAATTTTCAAGGTAGCTCCAGACCTACCTTGGACATCGAAGCATACAGAAGTTTAATAAAAATCATGGCAGCGTTTATGAATAAACCGCGGAAAAGAAGGTGTATGAGCCAAGAAGGACATGTTCTGAGTAGAATTACAGATGCCTTTAGCGATTTGAAGAGGAAAATGTATGGATCGCACAGAACTTCCTAGTAGAAAGTACAGGTGTTATATTTGCAGGTGTTTCTGTGAATGAGTGTGCCCCCCCCCCCCATTGTTTGGGAAATGCTGGCAGATGTTTCTCTGAGTGTCCCCTGTTGTCAAGTCTCCGCTTATTCCGTCAGACAATAGTAGGGGAACACTCACAGATGGGGAACACTGGCAGATGTTACACCGGCACAAAATATCTAGTGAACCTCCCTAAGGTCATATCCATTATCGGCGTCTTTCACTTGATGCACATACACAATAAAGGTCTATTCTCACTGATCCTATGCAACAAAGGAAATATTTGTAAAACACCCTTATTACCACATTTCAGTAATGTGGTTGTTCAATTTCAGTACAGTGAACCCAGGACTCAGACGAGTAAAAACTAGTAGGGCAGAAGTGATTACTTTGCAGTAAAAGCAACTGTTTATTCATATGAATTCAAGTGTTCACTTCTACTTGGTAAAAACTTGGAACTAGTTACTTTTACTTTTAGTAACTACTAGCTAGTAGATTCATATCACCCATTATCTCTAAAGCCCCACTGTATTGAACTTGACGATATTTTCAAAGTGTTAGGAGAATGCAGGTAGAGGTCTCATAGCCTCGTGAAGGTCCCCAAAATGCTTGCTTGATATGTACTTCAAATTTTCAGCACACATTGAAACACATTTTTCCATCTTTGGCCAAACCAAATTATTGGCCCTGGTGAGTACGGAAGAGGCCATCTCAAGCTACTCATGTTCCTCACTTGGATGGGGTCTTTTACTTGCCCTTGCAAAGGCACAAGGTACAAGGCACCACGGCTTACTGTCCCATGCGATGGATGTGAAGAGCCAGGGATGATTAATCCCATATGGCCCGGGATTCGAACCCAGGACCTGCCGCTTGCTAAGAGGCTATCAAGGCTCCTACAATACAACTGTGCATATGCATCTGTCTGCACCTAGGTTTACGGGGGTCATTTTTGGCCCTCCCGATATATTTGAAGGAAAATCACCACCCAGGTTATTCTGGCGGCCATAATTTCGTTGCCACAACACGAAGTGTTTCGGGGCAAGTCGATCAACCTTTATTACAACCTCACGGAATTTCTCGCTTAATTACGACGAGTGACAATCTCTCCTCGCTAGTGTAATTTTCGTTTATGAGTAGCCACTGGTCAGTCGCTAATATCCCCGGACATTCGCTCAGAATAATTAGCTATTTTGGTGTAATTTTGACATGGCCAATAGGCAAAATAATAACAGGTTATCCAGGATGAAAGGACATTGTTTACAGTGCATAATGCACATGATATGTAGACAGACTTTGAGTCAAGTTAGCGTGAACCAGATTCAAAATATCATCATACTGAAATTGACACCGGTGTAACAGTAACGAATGTTCCCCTGTAAAATGTTTCCGCTTCTGTTGTTCCATGGAGGATTAATGTATGTGGCTATAAAAACCAACCGAGATCAGAACGTAACAATAGTATCTTTTGTTCTGAGGACAGTTTTTCCTGGGGACATTCTTTCCTGTCACACCTGAATGGAAATCAGTAATGGAAGTTTTTTTGTACCTAACTTAACCTTAGATGTATTTTGGCTTAAGATATTGGTCAGTTTCCGTTTCGCCCTAACTTGGATGAATGAACTGTACATCATAATGTACGATTGTACATACATCTAAGGTCAAATAGAAATCAAGCACTTTCACCCACAGTTGATCCAAATGCACATGCATGCTTACGTGTATGTTGTATGCAATGTAGAATCTAGTTATGCTGCAACTGAAAAACGAGGCAACAGCCATTTTTACACGCATTCGGTTCGATCCGGTTCGTGGCCATTTCATTTACGTTTTGATCCATGAAAAGGGAAGGATAATGCAGGTTGCATGGCTTTTTCACGGTCCACGGTACAAAAAGCAGTGAACTGGATTCGAACCGGATCGAACGGACTCTGTGTAAAAAGGGCTGATTTTGCCAAAAGCAGTGCCGAAAGTGGCTCCGACGATCGGGTTAATATTGGTCCGCTTGAGTGGTCAAGTTTGTTAATAGCCAGAGAAGTGCCATCGTAATATTATTGGAAGGAAACTGTCCCTTTTGCTGAAGGCGGCGGAAAAATTGAGCAATCACTTCTGGGGGGTGATACAACATTATTGGCTGATTGGTTCCTCGCCATTAAGATCGAGGCCTCTTCTGACTGACAGGAAATTGGGCAGGGTCTGGTACATATTGTCAGGTCAAGGTCATTGTCCATTTCAAGGTCAAAGGTCAAGGTCACTTGAAATTCTTCAATTATGATTATTAAGTGAAATTTGTGAAGCATTTTTTAAAATTGATGATTGTCCGCTTTATAAAAGGGGCAAAAATTGAGGACGTATGCACTTTCAGAATTCAATACAGTGTGGCTTTAAGTCATCATATAGAGGTTTAATCCCACGTGACGTCATAAACCCCACGCAGGACGTCACATTGACCACGTGTTTCCTGAAGGAACGTCACGATGACGTTATTTCGTGTGCTGTCTCGTCGCGTCAGGCGTGATGTCAATCCATGTGTAGCGCCCTATTGGATGCCAGTTTGCGTCATTTTGACGGCCAGTCACATGATTTGATGACATCAGTGGGATTCCTCTATAGCAGATGAAAATTTCTGCTCTTTCCGTTAAAACAAAATTCCTGGAGAAAAATGTACATGGCATGTTTTTGACGCAACATCAACTAAATGAGGTGGTGAGAACATTTGTGGCGGTCGCACTGCTCACAGCGCCATGCAGCAGATCACCGTCGCAAATTCCCATCAAAGTGATTGACAGCTGTGGCTAAGTCTGAGTATTGGACTAGCATTTTAGCTTGTCAATTATCATTCGATTATGAGATAACACCGTTCCCCGTCACTTTCGATTCGCGCCGACGCTGGAACGTTCTCAAAGTGGTAATGGCCTCTGATAAGATCCCACTATCCCGGGTTAACTTGTCACTTGTTTTTACCAAGACGTATTGACCGATGGTCAATCGCTAAAATCCAAAATGGCGGCTAATGGAAAGAATTTAGCGGACTCCACCTGTCTTGTCACTCAAGAAATTAGCGGGAATTAGCGCCTGTTGACAACCTCGTTCCCTTGGTCATTCATGCCTCCATTGTGCCTTTATTTCTGAGAATTTGGACACAACAACGTATGGGGACGAGGTTAGATTTTTCCGTATTTTCTGCCTGTGTTGCCTTATGAGCTGTACATGTAATTTATAACGTCTTTTTAAAAACTTGGATGTTGTTTTTAGATGTAACACTTTTGATCAAAGAAAGTTCTGACAAACAACATCCCATTAATTAACCCTTTCGGTCCTAACTACATGTATAAGTAAAAAGTGTCCATTTCGTCACATGAATTTCTGATGTCCCTACAAAAATGCGCATAGCTCCCAAAATATGCAACCGAAACTGGTGACAAGACACTCATTCTGGAGGCAACTAAATGGGCCACGACCTCAAGCAGGTTTGCTTCTTCCAAAATGTCTGTGAGAGAAACAGGCCAGAGCCGAAGATGCAAGTTGTGAGGAAATACTCGCATTCTGCCTACGTTTTCGTCAGGATGCCAATCTTTAAACGTCTATATCTCGATAACCGTTGCTCCTACGCTTCTGAAAATTGGTCAGAATGAAGCTACTTTTTCCTACTCTTTCTTTTGGCGCTAGTCGCGTCGTCGTAGCTGCATCTGTTCTGGAGATATAGCCATTTGTCACAACAAGTCAGATTTGCACTTTGGAGTATGTCAATCTAGACCCCGGGAGAAACGTTAAAACACAATTTTAGCCAGGTTTCTTCGAACGGAGCAAAATCGCGTATTGAGGGGGGTAGTCTCGCATTAAAAAATATGCAAAGCAGACATCAATCAGTCCACTGGTTACGATTCTAGGTCAATTTGAATGTGCTTGGGTGTGTGGTACAGGCATATCTCGACCAAAGTCGAGACTCGGCGTGAAGGGGTTAAGGCCTATTCCTTTACAAACACAACTTTTTAATAACCTTGAGGTTCCAGGTTCAATCCCCATTCAGGTAAAAGGTGTTGTCCTCTTATCCTATGGAACAGGGTACCCAGTATCTAGGTTAATGCCTGTTAGGGTCAGGGGTTAGTGGTTAGGGTTAGGAGTAGGCTTTAGGGGTCAGGGGTAGGAAGCCAGGTGTCAAGGGCTGTGGGATAGGGATCAGGGGTTGGGATTCAGTTGGACGTCATTCAGCCCCAGTCAGACCATCCTACATGTGAATATATAGCGCTGACGTCCTCCCGTTGTACACACTACATCTCGACTTAGCGGCCTGTCCTCAAATCTAAGAAAACGGACTAGAATAACAACATTCACATCTATACACGTCCGAGGTTGAACACTCACTGACCTGCCACTCAGATAGGGCCGCATACCCAAGAGACGTATAACTCCGTCCACTTTCTCCATAAAAATTGATCAAGGTTCTTTATGGTGGTGGCCGGTGTTGATGAGTGGTAGGATGGAGGTCATCTACCCCCCTGGGGACCCTTAGGGCTCAGCTGATCACATAAGGGTCATTTGCCGTCTAAGTACTTCTGGTCAGGGACGCCGAGACCTAGCCAACCTGTTTTGCGCAAGTTGACCTTCCTTGCTGCGTCGGCCTACTGTTCAAAAGGGTTTAGAATGGTGTAGTGAAAATATAAATGCCTGTCACTGCTAGGTCCAAGGTTCAATTCCCAGGTCGACCTTCCTCGCAGAGGAGCCACGGTGGTGTAGTGGTTCGGGTCTCCGACTAGCGGTCAGAGGGTCCCGGGTTCGAATCCCACTGGGCGTGAGACTTTGGGCAAGTCTCTTTGCCTCACTGGCCTCTCTCCACCCAGGTGTATAAATGGGTACCGGTCAGAAATGCTCAGATTGTAGCGCTGAATGAGCAGCTCATCTGAGTTCTACTGAAAGGTTTCAGGATAGACCGGGGTTAAAGTGTAAAGTGGGATGACACCTCTACTGTTGTTGATATCAGACTATAAACCCAAACTTTAACCTTTTTAAAAAAACCTTTTAAGGGTTATGTAAAGTGACTCGAAATCTCGAATTTTTGACGCAAAAAATCTGACTAACTGCGCACTAAATGGAGAAAATAAGGCTCGGAGCACCTCCTTATGACGGTCCCTAGGGCCCCGAGCCTTGTTTTCCAAATTTAGTGTGCAGTTACTTAGATTTTTTGCGTCAAAAATTCGAGACTTCGAGTCACTTTACATAAACCTTAAGCAGCATAGGGTGGTGTAAAGGAAACAGCCACACCTGTTACCTCTAAGGTTCCAGGTTCAACCCCCAGTCAGATTCATTCTTCAAGTGATAGAGAGGGCAGCTCTCTCTGACCGCACAAGTTTTCTCCGGGCACTCTGGTTTCCTCCTACTGTAATGTTTGTTGAATCGCCCAAAGTATCTTTACTTAGACATCTACAGGTACTTCGGGTGCAGAAAATTAAGAGTACAGGTGTGACAAAATCAATGTCCTAGGAATGTAAGTCCTCCAAACAATAGCCTGCTATTGTAAGGTTATATTCGAATGGTCATGGTCTCCATAGCCATATATTCTAATCCCTCACTGAACAATAAGACCGGACTTTCCATTCCAGGGGACTTTAACTCCTGTCACACCTGTACACTTTTACCCAACTACATTTTGATAGTGGGCCAATGATATTTGCTGCATTATTTCAAACGCTGATACCCCCGTCACACTAGAGGCAGAATGAGCAGGAATGCCGTTGGAATGACAATTCGTAGTTCATTGCTGGACATTCGAAGAACATTCTAAAAATTCTGACTGGATTCTGACTGCATTCCTAATATTCCGGCCCATTCCTGTCATCTGTCAGAATGTCTTGGACATGTTCGAAATTATCGAGGTGCATTCCAAGTGTCCTTCAAAGCTCTCCCGAATCCGGCTCGAATTTTGCAAACTTTCTCATTCCGGCTGGTTCTGCTTGATTCCTGCTGATTCGAACTAAGTGTGACGGGGGTATGATATTATAGCTTTTTTGCCTACCTGATATTTGTAAGAAAGCCATATCTGGAGCTCAGTTCTCAATTCAAAGTCTTGATCTGAAAAAAAAATAAAAATTCATAAATTCTCATTTCGTTCAAACACAATTTTTTTCAAGGAAATTTCGTTTTCAGAATTTGCTGAAATTAATTCCTCTTCAGGAACGAAAATAAATGACCCCATAATACTCTTGTCACCAGTTCCTCAAAATCTACTTAAAAACTTCAGCATCATTTCGTCTCAATTTGACCAATTTGCATTTCCGTGAAGTCCATGGTCCCCTCGGACAAAAGGTGACCAGTGGTCAGTCATTAAGGGCCAGGGACCCAATTAACGGACCTGCACCCACGCAGATATCACAATCGCAGACTGACCCCTGGTCAAGGAAGGGCCGGAGGGAAAAGTCTGCGTTTTTGATTTGTAAATGACAGTCAAAGTTTGACACCCTTGATTGAAGAACTAATAATTATGATTTGAATAAAATAAAGTTTTAAGGTCTTTTTCTCGGCCGAACATTTCCGCTATGATTAGATTAAATTTATCAAATTCATTGGACCAGTTGTGGGGTATTCTATTGTATTGTATTTTTCCATCAGGGCTGAAGTCATAGCATTATTGGCCCTGGTAAGTATGGAAGAGGCCATCTCAAGCTACTCATGTTCCTCACTTGGATGGGGTCTTTTACTTGCCTTGCAAAGGCACAAGGTACAAGGCACCACGGCTTACTGTCCCTTTCGACGAACGTGAAGGGTTTAAAAAGTTAAAGTTTGGGTTTACAGTCTGATATCAACAACGGTAGAGGTGTCATCCGACTTTACACTTTGAACCCAGTCTATCCTGAAACCTTTCAGTAGAACACAGATGAGCTGCTCATTCAGCGCTACAATCTGAACATTTCTGACTGGTACCCATTTATAGGCCTACACCTGGGTGGAGAGAGGCCAGTGAGGCAAAGAGACTTGCCCAAAGTCTCACGCCCAGTGGGATTCGAACCCGGGACCCTCTGACCGCTAGTTGGAGACCCGAACCACTACACCACCGTGGCCAGGGATGCGTAATCCCATATGGCCCGGGCTAGATTTGAACCCAGGACCTGCCGCTTGCTGAGCAGATGCGATAACCACTTGGCTATCCAGGCTGAATCCTGGGATAAAAATATCTTGCCCTCCTTCACTGCCAAAGCAAAAATCTGCCAAAAATAAAAACATGAAAAAAGGTCGAAAAGCCCCTGAAACCCATAGATATTCATTGGAAAGCTCTCAGAGAGCATGTTCCAATGAACGACAAGGTTTTTGTAAAAAGCCTAGATTTTGTATCATAGTCTGAATGAAAGTGCTACCAGCGAAGAAGGGGTTTAGGGCGGGTGGGGCGAACATGGCTTAGAAAAGACTCCGTGTAATGTATTTGAATGTTCCCCATCTGTGGGTGTTCCCCTACTATTGTCTGACTAAGCTGCAACTTGAATATAAGGGACACACAGATAAATATGTCGATCTATCTGCCAGCGTTTCCCCAAAATAAAGGGAACACTGACATACGGAGACACTGGCAGATGTTACACCGGTCATTCCGCACCCTTCTTATGCCCCTCAAATAATCATCTTAAAATAATCAAGGGCTCATTATAAATCACCTGCGTGTTCCCTCGCCCAAACTTTTGTCCCTACCCACTGGTCAAACCCTGTACCCCCAGGGCAGGTCAGTTTTACCACCCTGCTTCTGCCTTACAAAGGGGCTACCCTGTCCAACCAACACGCTGCATCACATCTATAAAACGAATCCACCGTTCGCACAAAAGCATCCTCAACACGGCGGAAATCGCCGACATCACGTCAACAATATCTCCAATGATTTTAAAATCATAACAACATTTTCTTAAGAAACGGAGTTCAGTTCGCTAAACTTCGGACAAAGACCAAAATGACCGGTCAGTCAAAATCGAAATAACCGCCAGTCATTTTAAAACCCCGCTCGTGTCAAACAATGCGTTATCCGGTTCTAATTCTTTAACCAGCCTCGCCATCTTTTGTACTTTCATTAAACTCCTTAAAACTGTCATTTTTCGCCGTCATTACAGCTGGCGGGGGCCACGGGCAGTGCCCACTGTCCAGCTGCCCTGACCATCACGGTCATCATACACAGGAAACATTCTTTCATAAACAACAATGGCATCTATAACTGTATCATGATTAAATCTCCAATCTTGTTTTCCGATTCGAACGACATGTGCCGTTTATTTACGCCGGACAAAGCATTTGTTTGCACCGGACAATAAAACTGACCTGAACTTAATCAAATTTGAAACGTATATTGTATTATTTTGGGTTTTTAATGGTCATTTTAAACGCTGACCAGTGGTCATCATGATAATTTGAATGACGACGTCTATTTTCTCTCGTGTTTCTGTCATATGTGATGGATCACTTTGCATTTTATAATATCAAGCTGACCCCTGTGAAGATTTTGAGCTGAATTCACGAATGGTGTTTAGCTTAATCAGCATATAAATTCACAGTACATGTAGTAGGTTAAAGGCCTAGAAAAGCTTTGTTTTGCTGCCTGTACACTGCTTGGTCGGCGGTGTTTACCCGCACGATAATCACTTCCAGTTAACTTTTCTGTGTCTAAAGCGGTCCATACACGATCAATATTATTGCACAATATGGGGCCCAAATTAGGGGCATGTGCTTCTGGCATGATGGGTGGAAGATTGGCAATAATATTGCCCATTTTGGTCCTCATATTGTGCAATAATATTGATTGTGTATGGGTGGCTTAAAGCAGCCCATACACGATCAATATTATTGCACAATAGGAGAATCAAAATGGTCAATTTTATTGCCAGTCTTTCTTCTAGCCATCATGCCAGAAGCACATGCCCCTATTTTGGGCTCCATATTGTGCAATAATATTGACCGTGTATGGGCCCCTTAACAAGGAGGACAAAAGAAAACTGCATTTGAATGCTCAAGAGGCCTTGTTTAGAGTCATTCAGCTCTTTTCTTTCGCGAAGAGCCAGGGATGATCCCTTATGGCCCTGGCTGGATTCGAACTCGGGACCAGGGTCAATATTCATAACATACTTAAGTCAAAGTGTGATACTTATCTTTTGTGTTGAACAAAGGATAAGTGTCACACTTAGACTTTAAGTAGTTTTATGAATATGGGTCCAGGGACCTAATATAATGGTGAATCTGAAAGTCCTTCACAGGTGATGTGGGAATAAAATGTCATCAGTCCATTTCTTCTCCGAAGCTGACCATGAACAGATGAGGTCTCGCATGACAGACACCGTATCAGCTGATAAAAATAGACCCTGACTAATGTACCGCTTACATCATGGTTAGGCCACACTTTTCTATTCCTCGTTTCATGGGAATCCTAAGTTGCAAAATGCCAGGGTGGAAAAGGATAAAATTAGGAAAGAAAAGTTTATTCTCAAAATGAAATTATTTTGTCAAAAAGGGTCACAAACTCTTCATTTCCACATATTCATTTTGAATTTGAATTTGTAACTTTATTGAGCACCATAAATATACTGTGGTGTCGGAGTTATGCCGGAGTGGGGGCGGTCAGGCCTAGCCGTACTTTTAGGGAAGGTATAGCCCAAACAAAAATGATTTGGTATCGGGCATGTCTCAGGATCATTCATATCCGCCCACACCACAAATTCAGTCCACAGGCCCAACCCCAAATTCCCCAGAACCAATGGGTGGATATGGAGTCGAATCCGGCATAACTCCGAGACCACAGTACAGGGCTTTCATTAAGCCTGCGTATGGCGTCTATTACGCATGTAAACTACAGAACTGACGCAAATATAAATACCCCTGAAGTCTCAAAAACGCAGGTAAATTCGATGATACGCTGATGGAGAAAGTGTGGAAGTCACATCTGTATATTCTGTCTAAATTTACGCTAGTAGGACCCCGGCTGACGTAGTATCAAGATATTGGAAGTCGCGCGCCGGCCAAAATTTCTTCAACACACCCAATCCTTGCTAGCGCAGCTGAAAAATAGAACTGGGGATTCCCGTCGCCCATGGCAACTACACACTCCTGGCTCGCCTGCAGTGCCGGTAGCAGCATACAAAGGGAAGATTGGCTCCAGTAAAATATAACAAGAAGTCATGACCCCAAAAAAGAATTGCTGGAAGTCTAAAGACCCCAGCATCTTCCCAAATTGACTTCCATAAAAAAATTGTGGAAGTCATGACCCAGGTAGGGAAAAAGTTAATGAAAGCCCTGACAGTATATACATATGATCAGAATCATATCACACCGGTACTAAAATTTGAGAAGAGTTTGTTTGTTTGTTCGCGATTTTCTCCAAGACTGACAAACGGATTGCCCCCAAACTTTTTATCACGTGCCGACAGACCTCGGAAGTGTCCTTACAAAGCCCGAATTTTGATATGACATAAGTTTTCGAAATATTAAGATATTAACGAAAATAACAATGCTGTTCAGGCCTTTTGATGTCATGATGTCACCGAGATTGCCGTCGCGTCAGGCGTGACGTCGGCAACATCATTTGACGACGAGTGCAATTTTGTCTCCGACGTTGCCTCTATAGGAGATTTTTGTCTCAGCATCCTGTCATCGCACACGGTGCGTCAGCCGCCGCAGACGAGTGAAAATTTGTCTCCTGTAGATGCGGCGTGGCTATGGTGACGTCATTCGTCACCGAAAAAACCGGGACGAATGGAAACATGTTTGACGTCATTAATATAACAATGTCATCATGACGTTATAAAATGACGTCACCACGTCTCTTGATTGGTCAGATGTTTTGCATCCGTCTCCGCCTCCGCCTCCAACCACTGCACACGATGACAACGTTGCCTCCATAGGAGATTTTTGTCTCCTCCGATCAAACATGTTTGATCTGCTATGGAGGCAAAAAAATCCGTCTCCGCCTCCGTCTCCGACTACCGCACACGATGACATTTGCACGTAGGAGGCAAAAATCTCCATAGTTGGAGACAAAATTGCACTCGTGTGCGGCGGGTATAATGACATGACGCATCTTGATTTAGCAGTTTCCCCACTGAACGGGTATTGCCTACAGTAGGCCTATTGCCTAGTTTGTTGAAATACAGGGTGGCTGAAAAAACCTCACAAGCATACTTCCACTCCCCAGAGCCTAAAACTGCTGATAGCAAGATGGAGATATTTCTAGAAGAAAGAAGACACCAAGATATCCTGATTCGGTCCAGCTATTCAAGCTCCAGACCCAGTTTTTAAAGCAAAGTTGAGGCCCTTGGTTAACTGAATTCGTGTTTAAGTTGAAATTTAAAGGGACTTCTAAACTTTGCTTCAAAAAATGGCCCTGGAGCTTAAACTTAACTGCTGAATCGAGGTATCTTGGCATTCTTTTTCTCTTAGAAACCTCTATCCATTCAAGGTACCAGTGGTTTGCGACTGACGTACATGTAGGTGGTGTGTTTGTGCAAGTTTTGGTGGGGCACATTCAGTGATCTGCAGATATCATCATAGTGCCCGTGAAACAAAGAATAAAATAAGTGTGGCCTGACCATTGGTCAACGATTTGCAGAAATAATCAGTGTGTCCGTAAAACAAAGAATAAAATGGTGTCGCCTGACGACTGGTCAGTGATCTCCATAAACACAACACCACGAAAACACCCCTGATTACTAAATCAATTAATATCCACGAAGGTTTTCGTCAGAAATTGTCCCAAGGTGCAAAAGATGACTAGGAAAAGTCCCGGTCAACTGATCCACGCGCAATTCTTAAACCGCAAAGTAATTCTGGATTAGTTGGTGTGAGTCAGGCACTGAATGACCACAGACGGACACGCCTTATTTGGTCATTGAAATATACAACAGTCATTTGTTGTGGTTGTCTGTTGTTTTAAAGAGAAATGGTCACGACAGTCGTTTTGTAAACAGAAGGATGATGTTTGTAAACATTGCCCTCACAGCCAATCAGAATGGAGGAAATGAGTGTTTGTAAACAAAGATTCGTCCCCTTTTGCATTCAAATTTTTTCGCTTTCGATTCGCTTTAAGTACAGAGAAATAATTTCGCGGCCCATAAAATTCACTGATTTCAAAATTACAAATTTCTGTATTTTATTAAAATAGATCCAAGGCAGGCCTAAAAATCGGCAGTTGACCGTGTGCTAAATGGTATCCAATGAGAATAACGCCATGGCAGTCGTGCAGTGATAGATTTTTTTATGGAATACGGTTTATGCCATATGGTTGGCACTGATATATCCAAGATGGCACAGATCGATCGTCTATTCAGACGTTATTTAGGGCGTGAAATAATAACAGGGGCCAGTTGCACAAAACTCACAATAGTGCTAACTTGGTGCTAACTTTATGTTAGATGACGTAAAAATCCCTTGTCTTTTTACGTCATTTAACATAATGTTAGCGCTAACCCCAAGTTAGCGCTAACATGAGTTTTGTGCAACCCAGCCCAGGTTTCTAAGGTGAAAGACGTAGCTTCCTACCGGACTTGAACCCACGGACCCTCGCATAAGGCATCAATCGCCAGCACAGGGGGGCAGCACGCCTTAACCACTAGGCCAAATCCCCATCTTCGACATGTTCGAAAAAAGATGGGGATGTTATTTAGATGCGATCACATGAAGCAAACTGGCCGTGCCAGCAAATTTCCAGAAAATTATTTCCAAGTCTGAAAAAAATGACAATTACTCAAATTCATATTTCAATGAAATAATATTTGATTGCAGAGAAAATTGTGAATTAAAATATTTCAATATTAATCAAGAGTGCCAGCATTCTGGCTACTCATCATAATACTGGCAATATTTGTAATGTGGGAGTAAACCAGATCCTACAGAGATATGTTCAGGAGTAAGCCTCTAAATGTGAAATCATGCAGTCAAGTATGAACGAAGCCGCAGGCCACAAACTGCATGGCACCTTTGAAAATTGGAACAGGCTGTTGTGCCCCTTCTTCTACGCATGCAGGGTTTCCGCCAGAAACAAAAAGAGGGTACGGACCAAAAAAAATATTTTTTGGAAAAAAAATTTTTTTTTGAAAAAAAATATTTTTTTTCTTCTCTTTTTTGTTTTAAATGATGTTTGGTGCCATTTTAGGCATACTTTGAAGCATGTCGGTTCATGTCGGTTGTTTGTTTGGTTTCGTCCGGGAGGCTGGGGCCTGCAAGGCTCCTGCAATCTGGGACCTGTGTGACCAAATGATTTCTTTGCCAAACTGGCCATCATGAATACTGCTGTTAAATGGTGAAAAACAATGAATACTGCTGATAAATATGTGAATTCATCAAATAAAGACTGCACCAGTACAACATTATATTTGACTTCTTCAAGTTGTTTAAGGCATCATCTGGAGGTTTAAATCACTTCATGGAAAAATGGTTACCCAACGTTTTTGAGGGTACGGATCCGTACCCTGGAAAAATTTAAGGGTACGGAATTTTACCCATTTTACCCTCTGGCGGAAACCCTGGCATGTGCAGGCGCCGCCATGTTCCTATCAAATCCCCGTGGTCAAGAAAACTCCGTTCCTTCATCAGTCGCTGCTTTCCAGAATTAATGAGTTTGTGTCTGATCATCACCTGTCCATTGCACCTTAATTCACCGACAAGCACCTTATTTAGAAAAAGTGACATTAACGTCACTTTGCCCGTGGCGGGGGCACGCCAATTTAGCCGGTCGGTTGTGGCCATTAGCTAGTGTCCCCTTCTAATTGCTGGGTCGACCGCGGTGTTGGCTGGGTCACATGTCAAACGTACCGAGGTTAGGCTGGGGGGAGGGGCTGAATGCTTTGCTGGGAAGAACACTAACTAACTTCACCTGACTAAAGTATGTTGCAACATTCTGGTGAATACTTTGTTATGAAAGTTGTTAAGGTTGCTTTTTAACTAAAATATATTAATCAAATATCTCATAATTATTCTACAAACACTACGTTTTAATTAACCCCCTCTGTATTGAATTTACAGTTTTCGAAGTGTTAGCCATGAAACGTGCCACCAAATGGCAAAATTTTAATGTTTGACCTCTGTGACCTTGAAAAGTAGGTTAAATCAAAAACACTCATAAGATGCACCGATGATAAAAATTTGGAGATGATCCAGTCGTTAATTTAAGAATTATTGGACTTTGAGTTTGGTGACCAAGCCAAGAATCGAATCGGACTGAAACTTGGTGTCATAGGTCATCTGACATAGGGATATGTACCAATATTCAGGTCAATAGCCCCAGCGTTTACGAAATGTGCCCTGCTAACGGATGCCAACGACAGACGACGATGATGGATGCTGCACCATTGTAAGAGCTCACTCCGGTGAGCTAAAAAATGCAAGCAGAGCTCTTAATGTATTCAGATAAAGCAAAGTCATTTCACATAACACTAACATCGGAGGATAAGCACTTTCTAAATTGAACAAGGTACCGTAAAGCGAAATATTTTCGCATCCTAAATGTTGGCGAATGGCCTAAAAATGCAGCATTCGCGGGGATAAATATTCGCGGTAAAGGTCCTTATAAAAATTTTCTGCGGGGAAATATATTCGCGAGTGTCGCACTCTGAATAATGAAGAAGATCGACGCCACACTTCTCAGGAAGCAGGAAGCTGAATATCCTGGCACGACCTGTACTATCAACTGCATACCACAATGCTTGTTATGTGTAAACACTCGTTCCGGGCATCTGGGAATGACGTCAGGATGGGAATCCCCATGCTGCATTGGTCAACTGGTGCTGATGACTCATCAATATAGGATTTAGCGGGGAACAAAATTCGCGTTGCGTCTGGCAGGTGTCGACGGTAATTTGCGTTCACGGAGAAAAAATTTAGCGAGTGCCACAGCAATTCGCGATTTTCGCGAGAATTTTTCCCCGCGAGCATATTTCGCTTTACGGTATGGCTTTAAGGCCTGATTGGCGTGTCGGGGCAAAAATAAACCCAACTTGACTGTTAATATCTGTTATCTTAGAAACAAAATCACAGAATATCATTTTGTATTGTTTTCAAGACAGAGTTGCGTCTTAGGCCCAAAAGAAAGCGACTGACTCTCTTTCATAATGTACATTTCTCTGTGGCGGTTCGGCAAAACGCAGACCCCCTCAGACGACATGGTCAAGCGCGATATATCCGCAAACAAAGATTGACTTCCGAGATCAGGCACTAAACAAACCGACCGCAGCAATCAAAAGACAGGTCACTTTGTCGGTTTCAATATATATTTGCTCCATGGAGAATATCCTGCCTTCTGATTGGCTGACGGGATTGGTACAGTAAGATTAAATAACAAGTGTCTGGTTGAGTAGGCAGGGGACCAGTCGCATGAGTGGACAGCGACCAGTCACAAGTCAACGCAGCTGGGGTCTGACGACTATTGATGTTTTGGGCAGCGCTGATGGAATTCTATGGTCAGCGGACGGCGACATGTCACTGACAATCGCATCTCGTGTTGTTAGCTGTACTTGGACAGATCCTAGCCAGCCTTGATAGGCTAGTGGTTGTCACGTCCGCTTAGCAAGCAGCAGGTCCCGGGTTCGAATCCCGGGCGATACGGGATCCCTGGCTCTTCACGTCTGTCGCATGGGACAGTAAGCCATGGTGCCTCAAGGCTCGAAATAACTTTTTTAGGGGTCTGAGCATTTTTGCTTTTCAGGGTTTTTATCTGGGTAGCAATTTTTTTTCTTGGGTAGCAACTATTTTTGATTGGCAATAGGCCCTACATAGTAAATACTCCAAAAGTGCCAAAAAGTTGTAAAAGCTAAACCCTTAATATGAAAGCCTCTCAAGTGAATTCAAATTTCCCGCCTACAGCACCATATTTAAGCAGGCAATTTTCTGATTGGCTGATTGCGATTTCTCCCCACTCCATGACTCAGCAGCTCAGACTCAGTCAAAACTATCTTGATAACTTGGCCCCAAAAAATGGTTATCTAAGCAAAGCTTGCAATGAAATCAACAGAATATTGAACAAAAGACCCAATTTGAGCCTCTCACAGTGTCCATCATAGCTTATTTCTGCTCATTAGGCATGTTAGGTCAGACTAGCTGATTAGAAACATCGTAGGTGACATACTCATGGACATGATGGAGATCGTCTGACTGCTGTTGGCGCGAAGCCAGATCAAGTAGGGCTAAATATTTCTTCGTAGAAATGACCAACACGGGCAAACTTTATGTCATTGGAAAGGAAATTTTATCAGGAATCCAACCAAACAGTTTTTGAGGCAATTTCATTCTATCCCAGAGAAATAAAACCAAAAGTTCACGACGTTGTGGAAGTCATGAAAGCTGTCAAGTCGGTATCAATGCACAAGGTCTGTGTTTCATCGATGGAGGAGAGGTCTGCGGTGTTTAGAAATAGCTCATCGCGATTTTGATTTTCTGTTACATGGCGTGTATCGCAAAAGCCGTTTTCTTCATCGCAAATTGCGATGCGACAGGCTTATTTCGAGCCTTGTGCCTTGTACCTTGTGCCTTTACAAGGGCAAGTAAAAGACCCCATCCAAGTGAGGAACATCAGTAGCTTGAGATGACCTCTTCCATACTTATAAGGGCCATAGGGAGGTTGCACTAGCCAGCTTTGATGGCCTAGTGGTTATCACGTCCGCTTAGCAAGCAGCAGGTCCCGGGTTCGAATCCCAGGCCACACGGGATCCCTGGCTCTTCACGTCCGTCGCATGGGACAGTAAGCCGTGGTGCCTTGTACCTTGTGCCTTTGCAAGGGCAAGTAAAAGACCCCATCCAAGTGAGGAACATGAGTAGCTTGAGATGGCCTCTTCCATACTTATAAGGGCCAATAATAGGGAGGTTGCACTAGCCAGCCTCGATAGTCTAGTGGTTATCATGTCCGCATAGCAANAGAGAGGCCCCTTATTTCCCTATCATTCACGCAATAAGCCTAGGCGCCAGCATTTTTCTCCCGCACAAGGCCCATCCTGAATTATAACTTTTCTCCTGCCCGCAACAAAAGGCAATGTTCCATCGGCAACAGCAGCGGGAGGCGGCTGACAGAGCGGGAAAGGCAGCGGGACTTGGCGCGCTGACTGTGTTCATCGTACGGGAGGGGCGGGGGATATTCTTTCTGCCAGCCGGAGGGGGTGGGGATCATGAATTCACTGATCCCGCCAGAGGGGGCCTTTTAAAAAAGCAAGGAACACACATGGTGTATGGCCAGTGTGGGGAGTGACCCTCCCGGGGTTCCCATGCCAGAGGGCTTCCGGATAGACTGGATAATGGTACATTAAGCACTTTGAGTCTCCACAACAGAGGAAAGCGTATTTAAAAGCTTCTTGTTGTTGCCGTTGTTGTTGTTATTACTCGTATAAACGAATTCCCCGACCACCGTCCCCTCAACAAAGATAACAAGCCAGTTACACATCTAACGACCTATCACAAAAGTTTTTGCACATGCCACTAGAAAGACGATATATTACCGCCAATGACTGAACGCAGAAATGACCAATCAAAATTAACCTTATTTGCGTTCGGCATACACAGAAATTACCCGTGATTGGCTGGAATGGACAGAGAAAACACGTCCGTTACTAAGGGTTGTGGTTCTTTGTGGTGTGGCCTGAGTGGATGGTGATAAAAGCGGGGAGACAGGTCCTGTCAGATCTTAAAGAAAGTTGACTTTGAGGGTGGTCGTTTGTACTGAGTTGTTGTCAGGGTTTGTGGCGATTAGATGACCAGCAGACAGGCTCCCGTTAATAGAGAGTTTAAGAAATCAAACGATAAACGTTAACTTTACGAAATGTAGGAGGATACCGGAGCCCCCAGAGGAAATTTACGATGTCAAGGAGAGTTTGCCCTCTCTACCATACTGCGACAAAAAAATGAATGGCTAAATTTTGCTTTTTTAAAAACCCCTCTGCGTTGAATTTTAGGGTACATGTATTTTCAAAGTGTAAGGAGAATGCAGGTAGAGGTCTCATAGCCTTGTGGAGGTCCTTAAAATGCTTGCCTAATACCTACTGGTACTTCAAAGAATCAAGACTTAAGGCGCTGCTCCACGTGACAGTTTTCTGCCGGAAGTTTGCTGTCAGATAGTCAATTATTGCTGTCAGCTAGTGACTGTATGACAGCAATATTGCTGTCTGACAGCAATAATTGACTATCTGACAGCAAATTTTCGACAGAAAACTGTCACGTGGAGCAGCGCCTTTGTTTTCAGCATAGATTGAAAAAACAGGCTAGAACCAAAAATAGACTAGAGCAATGTCGATGGGAGCCCATCGCATATCTCCCCGCTTTCGACAGGAAGTAATGGTGACATGGTTATTTTTCCTGTGTCTTTCATATACCGGTATTGACCCCTGGTGGGAAGAGGCCGAGTTCAATCGAAGTACATTGGGGGTTGGGAGTGTTGTGCACATTAGTGGATGAGTACATAATATATACCAAAGTTTCAAACTGCTCCAAGGAACGGTGAAGGAGGAGATATCACTTTTGGACGGCTCATGGTTTTTATCGAAGTTTGACCCCTGTGACCTTGAAACTAGGTCAAGGTCAAAATCTCTGATATATTGTGAAGCTGTCACAGATAAACCTTCACACAAAATTTCCTCACTTTATCACAATTACTTTAGGAGTAATGACCATAAATGTGTTTTTCACATAACGCCCCCTGGTGGAAAGACAGGGAGTTGGACCGAAATTCCAAGAGTGTTGTGCACAATAGTGGATGAGTACCTAACATATACCAAAGTTTCAAGCTCCTCCATTCAACGGTCCAGGAGGAGATATCACTTTCGTACGGTTCCTGGTTTTTATTGAACTTTGACCCCTGTGACCTTGAAAGTAGGTCAAGGTCAAAACCCGTACGATATATTATGAAGCTGTCACAGATAAACATTCACACAAAATTTCGTCACTTTATCACAATTACTTTAGGAGTGATGACCATAAATGTGTTTTTCACATATCGCCCCCTGGTGGAAAGACAATGAAAGACAGGGAGTTGGATCGAAATTCCAAGAGTGTTGTGCACAATAGTGGATGAGTACCTAATATATACCAAAGTTTCAAGCTCCTCCGTTGAACGGTCTAGGAGGAGATATCACTTTCGGACAGCCGGACAGCCGGACTGACGGCGGAGGGTAAAACAATATCTCCCTGACTTTTTTCAAAAAGCGGGGAGATAATAAGAGAGGATGTATCGTTGGTCAAATAATGCCTCGAAGTTCTGGAGCAGCCTTCCCATCCGAGCCCATCCATGAAGTTCGTAAAAAGTTGCCACTACGTTCACTCCTCGCAGACAGTTTGAGCCCATTCGGCAACATTTTCAAGAACGTAAAAGTTAAAGTTTGGGTTTATAGTCTGATATCAACAACGGTAGAGGTGTCATCCAACTTTACACTTCAACCCCAGTCTATCCTGAAACCTTTCAGTAGAATTCAGATGAGCTGCTCATTCAGCGCTACAATCTGAGCATTTCCAACCGGTACCCATTGACCGCTAGTCGGAGACCCGAACCACTACCATGACTACACCACCGTGGCTCTCCACATACTGAGAACTAGCTCAGAGTGATTGGGGCACTACACTACACAAACGAGAGTGTACACACTTTCTGAATTCAATACCATGTGACTTTAAGAGAAATGTTAATATTTTCACCACAAATTTGGAAGAAAATGACTGAAAACAGACAACATTGACTGACGATAGTGTGACATGAGGCTGGGAACATCCTATCTTATGGTACATCTTACGCGGCTGGTTTTTCCTGTTCGGAGATGGACGGCGGTCGTTACACCGTACGGTTCCATTAAAACGGCCATCCCGGCCTCCACGACCTTGTTGCCTTTTCCGATACGAATAACCATTAGTCTGGCACCTATTGATAGACATCTTAGCACTTTACATTGGGCTGTCAGAGTGGTGCAGTGCAAACCACCCAAACGTCACCTTTGAGGTCCTGGGTTCAATCTCTGCTCTGGACTCATTTTGCATTAAAGGTGCTCTAGTTCGAATTGTAAACATTACGGTGTGCCACCTATTGTCAACTTCTGGTACAAACAAATCAGATAAAATCGAATTAAATCTCGCCTTTCACAACTTTTTATCAAGATAGATATAGAAATAGATAACATTAATGTTTTGGTATACACGGTGCTGCCACCTGTCCGAGGAAAAATAACTATTATAATCAACCATGTAAACAAACTTGAGTCATAATTTTATGACTCCTAGCTCAAGGGCGGATCGAGAATCATGGGAAATGGGGGGGGGGGGCACAGCCAGCGCACATCGTGGAAAACCTAAGTCAAATTTTAACATCTTTGGAAAATTTCGAAATTTCCCAGTCAATTTTAAAGATTTTCCACAAAATATAGAGGGCACGGGCCGGGTGTGCCCCCTTGGATCCGTGCCTGTGACCTAGGGGTTCCTTAACGATAAAGTTGCCCCACCCTCACCACTAAGACAACAGGGCAAATAGTACCGGTAGGTTAGGTCTACTGATGTTGCTAAGGAATTGTATCAAAACTCGGTGCAATTCCTGTCAACATTTTATACCAAACCGTCCACCTTTTACACCCAACTCATCATTAAAGGCAAAATGCATTCATTGTGTTAATTCTTAAGTCATCCCGGCATCACCCTGGCACGTGCCGACCCAAGACCCTTACACAAATCTCTCAGCACCTGTGCCGACTTTTATCCCTAACAATACCCTTCAAACGCAACCCGATCAAAATCGCAGCCCCACAAAAGACCCTCCAAACCGCCATTCCATGAATTTTGACAGATCGTGAGCGCATACGTCACCTTGGTTCATCACACAAGATTTTCTTAACAAAGGGTATATTTTTAGACCCTGCGATGGATATAACGTCTTTGTTTCGACTGCTCTGGTCAAGACCATGTCATTATGACAACATAAGGGGTCAAAATGGTCAGCTGCACTTTTCCCTTATGACCGCTGTACACGCGATCCCCAAGTTGGATGAAAAAAGACTTTACCAAAAAGATTAATTGTGTACGGCGGGAAATTGGATGAAATATTTTTCATCAATCACAGATTGATGGAATAGAGCCGGTCCTATTTTTGAATGACGAACTGATAAAATTTGACCATCTACGGCGGGCGTGGATATTTATTGAACGATTAACCCTCCTGAATTAGAGTTTTCCGATTATGAATATTATTTTATGAATGGAGGTTGCAATTGGACAATTGGAAAGATTTGATGAAAATGATTGACCGTGTATGGCGGGGCCCTCTACATAAAAATTTGACCAAAACGACTGACGAAAAAGTTTGATGAAAATGTTGATCGTGTACAGCGGCCATACCTGGTATCTCATTATATTTTACTGTTTTTCACAGCCGGTCAAAAAGTGAAATGGGCCTGTGAAGTTCTAAACTCCCCCGGCAGTTTCAAACCGCTACCCACTGCGTTATCCGCGCTTAGAAACTGCCATTGTTGACGCCAATCTCAACTTATGACCAACAGACGGCGCTCGCTGTCGATTCGGGGAATCCCCATTTGGGAATCTGCGCGATACTCGCCAGTAAAACGGACCAAATTAGTGATTCTCGGCTTTCATCATGAGGCAACTGGATTATATACCCTTCAAAATGTCCAAAACGTGGGGGCAGACTAACAGGTGCGTGACAACATTGCTCATATTTGCAAACGGCGTTGATCTTGTTGGCTTTCCAATCGCGTAAGGTATGAATACACAGTGTACATTTGTACACATATCATAGCCAATCAGAAAGTGTGTTACTCCGGCGCCGGCTAAACCCGCGATGACGGCTCGTGATTGGATATCTCGTCAAACAGCGCCATCTGTTGACTATAAGTCAGTTTTGGCGCCAATCATGCCAGTGTTTAGTGGGTCTATACCTACGGCCAGCTAAACACTGGGGCCGAGTGTAGTGAAGTTCTAACTCCTCGCTCACAATTGTATTATTCGATTTGATACTTCATGAGATATTGAACTTTGAAAAGTGGGACATTTTTGGGGGGGACACCCGATGGGCGAATTTATTGCATAGTAGGAGGAAACCAGATACCGGTACTCAGAAGGGAGTAAGAAATAAAAGTGGAAAATAAGAAATGGGAAATTTTGGAATTTTGTGCGAATTTTTCAATTTCTCAAATTGGGAGAAAAATTTTCCCCATATTGAGGTTTTTTCTCGAAATGACATGACATTTTGTCTGATTTTTTTGGGCGGTATTTCTCAAAATAGGAAAAAAATTTCCCCCAATTTGAGAAATAGAAAAATTCTTGCAAAATTCCTAATTCCCACTTCTTATTTTTCACTTTTATTTCTTACTCCCTTTCAGATAAACCTGTACTGTCAAAGAGTGTCGCCCTCTCTATCACAAGAAGAGAATGTGGGTCCAACTGGGGTCGAACCCAGAACCTCCAATGTGTGACAGACGCTGATGTTTCTGGCATCTCAAAATTCGGCTATTAGGCCAAAAAAAATTGTCTGTTTCTTGTCCAGCAACTCAGCGAAAATTGATGCGGGCATGCGAATTTTTTTTATATTTTTAAATAATTTTTTTTCTGTTTTCTTCATGGATGGGGGGAAATACCACCAGAAAACTATCTCTCTACATCTTTAAGCACAGATTTCATGAAAAATAAAGATGATTTCAAGTGATGAAACATTTCTGTGCATTTTATAGAAGGTGCTGCATAAGCAAAGTGGGAAAATTTGAAATTGGTGAAAAAAATTTTTTCGATGCGAAGGGTCTGGGAATGACGCGGGCGCGGACAAGAAACAAATACTTTATTTTTTTTTTGGCCTTACTGATGTTAAAACAAAATGCGCCACCAACTTATGAGATGGCCCCCAATGACTAACCCCACCTTGATTATAAACGACAGAGTTTGTTGATCTAAAAACAAAACTATCTCCCATCGCCCAAAAATATCGCCACATCGGCAAAAACATGCATAAAATGCAACCTAACACCGGCATCACCTTTTGACCCGCACAGAAATAACTTGGAATCTTTTCGTCAGGTGTACGCTGCCACCCAGAATAGATATTACATAACTAAAACTCAAGGTTAATATTTACTGAGAGTCCATTAGCTGCGTTATCAGGGCCATAAAGTTCGTTTGATACAAAGATATGGGTTGCATAAACTGCTTCTGATAGCAGCCCTCCAAGGATTTTGTTTTGAATGTGTTGGTTAGTGAAATTTTTACTTTTGCAATTGGCTTCGTACACAACCATCATGATTTTTTCACAAAAAATTTGAACCTCTCTTTTACCGGTAAATCTTGGATTGTTAAGCCCCTCTGTATTGAATTTTACGTTATTTTCAAAGTGTTAGGAGAATGCAGGTAGAGGTCTCATATCTTCATGAAGGTCCCCAAAATGCTTGCCTGATACGTACTTCAAAGAATCAAGACCTAGTTTTCAGCACACATTGAAAAAAAATTCGCCACTAAAAATCCAGGGCCCATATTCATAAAACCTTGCTAGGCTTAGGGCGATATGCTTGGGGCGGACTTTTGACTTTCATTAAAGTAGGACTTTTCTCAATGCTCCATGCTTCAGCTATACTTTTGGCTAAAGTCAGGGCTAAAGTCCGACCCAAGCATACATGTATGGTAGTTGGCTAAATTGACCAGTTTGTACAGGCCAATGTACACAACTAGCAACCAACTAAGCTGGCAAGGTTTTATGAATAATGGGCCCTGCATTAAATAAATTCATCACTAAATTCCATCATTCAAATCAAGATACCGGTACATCATTCCGAAGGTGTCCCATAAGAATTTTTTTAAAAATTTCCAATGAAATATACCGTACAGATAATTTTTTCCGCTAACAAACAAAAAATTGACCTGGATTTTTATATTTAAGTGAAAAGTAACAACTTACAGGATGATAGGAGGCCAAAACACATGGAAATGGACATGACACAAGATACAGTAGATGCCCAACAGCAGCTGATGACATGTGCTGCCATCTATCAACAGTTATACAGAACTAATGAAATGTATCGTCTGCTTGTGATTTGTCCAATATTATTGGCACATATGTGTGACCCTCCACAGTAAAACCATCGCATGACGCTCAGAAGTTGAGCCTCAACGAACTAAGATTACGATTCAATTCCAAGCCTGACAGTACCACAGGGGTGTATTTTTGCGATTTCAGCGTGACAATAAAATTTTACAAAATAGTCCCATTACTGAATTGAGACCAAAGCACCAAATATGGAATTATCAGTTCTATCATCAGACACATTGGGCAAATTTATTATACTGCAGGAGGAAACCGGAGCAGCCGGAGAAAACCTGTGATGTCAGAGAGAGTCGACCTCTCTATCACATGAAGAATGGGTCTGACTGGGGGTTGCACCTGGTGTGACAGAATCCAATGCCCCCATCTTCCTGATGTGCATTGTCTCAGGATTAAGGGTCTTATGGTCTCTCTAGAGTCCAATGAGCAGGGCGATTTTTTGTTTATCCCGACAGGTCGGCGCTCGCTGTGCGAAGTGACCTTAGCGACGTCATTGACGTCATTTTAGGTGTTGACGTTGCGTCATGAAAAAATGACCTGTACTTTTCTCTACAGGAATAATGAAACAAAACATACGCATTTATCGACATCAGTTCTATAGACAACATTTTGAGGGGAAAAAACAATGAAATTAGAGAAATTTTCATCTACAATGTACTTACACGATGATGTAAGTTTTGCTGTTGGGTGACCAAAACAAATGGGTTATTTTCATGCCAGATTGTAAACTGAAATAATGTTAGAAAAAAGAAACTTCAGTCACAAGGCTCGTAGCGACGCCGTGTGGTGCTAGTATGGCGCTCTCCTCGTTGAGTGGAGCCCCGTAATCCGTAAATGTATTGTCAGGGGACATCCTATATCGGGGGCATTCAATTCTATTACACTAGAACCTGAGTGACAGGTATCGAAGTTTTCATTGGATCACTGACAGTCCACAAAATATACTACAATGGGGAGGGGAGGGTTAATAATTTGGAATGTTGCCGACGGACGCTATCCATGGGAATAAAAACTGAAAATAGAGCAGATTTTGGGGCTGCGCACTTTAAATAGATTTGCAGTCTATCTTTGTTGATTTTGCCGAGGGCAGTTTGCAACTGTTGCAGGATCGTTGTCGTAATATGGATTAGGGGGGAGATAATTCTCGGGGCTATTTGGGTTGTCTTCAAGAATCTTGACAATACAAGGGTGGCCAAGGTGTCATGGTCTGAGAAATTATGAGGCTCCTTGATTTTTCCTTAAAATAAGTGTGATATTTTCCACGGAAATCTTTCCAAACTGACAGTAGCTTGCAGGAGGCTGGGGATGGTGGCAAATTTACTTAAAGGTGCTCTAGTTCCAATTGTAAACATTACGGTGTGCCACCTATTGTCAACTTCTGGTACTAACAAATCAGATAAAATCGAATTAAATCTCGCCTTTCACAACTTTTTGTTTGTTTTGAGCGGAAAATCGTAAATATATTTCAGTTACAAGAATATTTATCAAGATAGATATAGACAAGCCTGGTGGCGTCAAGGTTCACGTAGTGAAGTTCGTGTCGAAAAAATACGAAATTGAGGAGTATGGGACACTTCATTTACCATTTTAGAAATTCTGAGGCCCTAGGATAGTTCATTGTTTTGCCACCAGAGAAGTAGAATCCAGGCAGTGCTATATCCAGGAGGCGATGGCACTCGAAGTACCTGTATAGCATTCTTTGTGCATTGTTCACCCACGTGGTATTGATCGACTCATTCACAGGGAAGGCAGGCTTGGCGTGCTGATTTTCAAATAGGCCATTCATAAGAGTTATCTACATTATATAATTCATCATTCTCTCAAAAACCGGCTAGTTATTGTAACCTTTAGGCTCTATCCCACAAAATGTATCATTCCGCAAACAGCAAATTCGTTTGTGATGTTGATTCACACCTAAGAACCCTGAAACCCCTACGCCTTCCAATAATAGGCTCGTCCTACCTGTGTTATTCTGCCATGTATTGGATATCGCGAATGCACTGGGCATTAAACGCAATTTTTAGGTCAACTAACGAATATTATGGGCCCAGAAGAAATCCGAAGCAGCAAATGGATATCTAGTTTTAACTTATTAAGGTTATTCACTAAAAGTTCATCTTTATCGAAGGTTATCCGTTTTTATTGGTTTCCAATCTTCAGCCTCACAATGAAAGTTTCCTGCGTGAGTGCGAAGCCCAGGTATGGTAATGTGAATAACTGCGCGATCGAAGAGTGAATCGGGCAAAACCGGTATGAAAATAATGGTCACTACGTGAACCAATAACATTAATGTTTTGGTATACAGGGTGCTGCCACCTGTCCGAGGAAAAATAACTATTATAATCAACCATGTAAGTAAACAAACCGTAATGTTTACAATTCGAACTAGAGCACCTTTAAAATAGGTGTGATATTTTCCACGGAAATCTCTCACAACTGACCGTAGCTTGCAGGGGGGCGGGGATGGGCAAATTTACTAACCAACTCACGAGCAACGAACACCCCTCCCAATGTGTTTAGATTTTTCCATCAGGGCCGAAGCCGTAGCACCATTGGCCCTGGTACATTTTCTTGTATTTTATTATTTTACGGTATTTTCAAAGTGTTAGGAGAATGCAGGTAGAGGTCTCATAGCCTCGTGAAGGGCCCCAAAATGCTTGCCTGATACGTACTTCAAAGAATCAAGGCAGGCCTAGTTTTCAGCACACATTGAAAAAACTGCAGGCAAGCTCTAATGTATTCAGATAGAGTATAGTACATTTTGCACTACATTAACGTCGGAGGACGTAAGTTTCTGAATTCAATACAGTGTGGCTTTAACAATTTGTTAAAGCTTGTTAAAGCCACACTGTATTGAATTCAGAAGGCGTCCTCGCAAAAACAACGTAGGCCTAACTGACGTAGCGAAAACTCACTATTTTCAGGAACAAATATGGTTTTCCTGAGTGAATGCCATAACATTTGTATCTACTGGCCAAGGAAGTATCGTCTTGCGTTATTACCATATTGTGTTTTTGGCTTCAAGGCAAAGCAAACAGTAATGTCTAGATGTGTTGTCTCCTATGACGGTATGTAGTCTCCCAATGGTAGCATCATACCGCTGTTACATCGGGTGTAATTTTTTCAGTCATTTGTGATTTGGCACGAATTGTCTGTAACCCGAAGAATATGAACATTGCATTACTGAGACAAACTTCAAAAATATTTTCTGCAATCGGAAGTAACTGTCGTTTCGTTATCAACTACAGATTTTCTCTCAGACAGCAACTTCTAACAGTGAAAACTGTCTAGTGGAGTAGCACCTTTAGGTCCACATAGACAGCTTCAGTGCATCTGGTTTACTGCAGGAGGAAACCGGAATACCCAGAGAACAGCTAGGCTGTCAAAGTTGGTATCAGCTAGGCTGTCAAAGTTGGTATCAGCTAGGCTGTCAAAGTTGGTATCAGCTAGGCTGTCAAAGTTGGTATCAGCTAGGCTGTCAAAGTTGGTATCAGCTAGGCTGTCAAAGTTGGTATCAGCTAGGCTGTCAAAGTTGGTATTAGCTAGGCTGTCAAAGTTGGTATCAGCTAGGCTGTCAAAGTTGGAGCCACGGTGGTGTAGTGGTTTGGGCCTCCGACTAGCGGTCAGAGGGGTCCCGGGTTCGAATCCCACTGGGCGTGAGACTTTGGGCAAGTCTCTTTGCCTCACTGGCCTCTCTCCACCCAGGTGTATAAATAGGTACCGGTCAGAAATGCTCGGATTGTAGCGCTGAATGAGCAGCTCATCTGAGTTCTACTGAAAGGTTTCAGGATAGACTGGGGTTAAAGTGTAAAGTCGGATGACACCTCTACCATTGTTGATATCAGACTGTAAACCCAAACTTTAACTTTTAACTTTAGTTGGTCCAACCCAGTAGTCTTGAACGTTAGTTGTGGTGTTGATATTTTTGGTGACTGGGAGAGGGGAATGTGGATGGTAGTCAGCTGCCCTGCATTCAGAGAGACTTTAGTGAAAAGTCTCTCTGAATGCAGGGCAGCTGACAGGGATCTGTGGTTATAAGTATTTATTAGCAAATGCAGATTTGTAGGGAAATGGAAGGGCTGGGGAGATATTCATCCTGCGACAAAACGTTTTCAGCAAAAAAAATAAACAGAGAAACTGACACGTGAAAAAAATAAAAATTCCCATCGCAAGGCTCGAACCCGGCGCCCCGGATTCAGAGCCGGACGCTCTACCGATGCGCCAGCCGGCCACGTCATGACGGTGGCTGCTCAATAAATGTTTATAAACATATCCCAGCTACTCAACATATTTTTATGTTAATTAAAAATGACGTTGCAAATCAGAATAATCTTCCAAAAATCGCATTTTACAACATCCACAGAGCAAGTCCCCAGCAAATCTGTCAGCGTATCGCTACATAATGTACCCATCTACGTTCACAGTCACTAAAAACGTGAACCAACCGTCCGGTATATTCCATCTGGACATTAGGTGCATATTTCCTATGAGTCCAGTTCTATTGATTGACCCGTGACAAGTCTTTGGCTAGCTTCGCTGTTGGCCGCTACGCGGCGCGTTGGGCCCTTGCGTCTAGGACCTCAGAGGTGACAGGCGACGCTGTTTCCACTACGCCACTTTGACACCCACATCACACAAACATAACTCATGACATTATGCTGCAGGCTGCCATTTTTTTGTCATCATTGTTTTGTGATTTCCTACCGCTTAGCAATAAGACACAAAAGATATAATATTCCGATTTGGCAGAAAAAAAGTAAACAAAGGTATTTTTAGTGGGAAGTTGTATAATATTATCAGGAAGTTTATCTGAGGTGCCATATTTTTTTGACAAAGAGGATCAAGTTATGTACACGGAAGAAGTTTCTATTTTTTTTAATAAACAGGATAGGAACGGTAAATAATCATGGTATGCAGTTATTGTACTCAGATGTGTTTTATTTTTTGGGGCAAAAGGCGGAAAATATGGAATGAGACATTTGATATTCGGGAGAAAACCGAAGTCAGTGGTGAAAAGGCAACATGGATGTGAAAGAAAAATGAAGAAAAAAATCAGACACAACCATGAAAGCGGAAATTGGAGAAAGAAAAAGAAAAAAAGAAAAAAACGACCGAAGGTAAGTGAGAGAAGGCAGAAGTTTGTTGAAGAGGAAGTATGTCTTACAGGAAAGGTGGATGTTATTTTTTTCTGCTGTAGGATGTGAAATCGGTCGACGAAATACAATTCCTTTTTGTGTCTGAGAAGTATCTCGTGTCATTGTCATATATTTTCCGCAAAGTCATTTCAAAGAAAGTTCCGTAGGGCAGAGAATTTTTCCTGAATTATCGACGGTGGAAAAAACGTGGGATGATGAGATACATAAGGAGAGAAAAAATTAAAAATTAAAGTATGGATCTACATTGTAATAATCTTGAAACTTTTATCAAAGTTACATGTATGAAATTTTTCTGAAGTTTTGCCGACGAAATGTGACAAAAGAAATGAACATGAAAGTATGTGATTGCACTTTTTTTCATTTCATGAACCTTGCTTATTGTTGTGGCACTAAATGTTAAAATCCAGGGAAGGAGTTATAACTTTGTAAGGAGATGTCGTGCTCAAGGCAAAGAAGGGTGAAGTTTGAAGTCCTAATTCACCCCATTTTTATCACCATATAGAAACTTTGAAGATATCCTGATAAAAAAGCTCTCAGGTTTAATATTTGAACAGAAATTTCCTGCTGAGAAGCCACGATGGTGTAGTGGTTCAGGTCTCCGACTAGCGATCAGAGGATCACGGGTTCGAACCCCACTGGGCGTGATCAACTTTGGGCAAGTCTATTTGCCTTACTGGCCCATCTCCACCCACTGGTGTATAAATGGGTACCGGTACCGGTCGGAAATGCTCAGATTGTAGTGCTGAATGAGCAGCTCATCTGAGTTCTACTGAAAGGTTTCAGGATAGACTGGGATTTAAGTGTAAAGTCGGATGACACCTCTATGTTGTTGATATCAGACTATAAACCCAAACTTTTAACTTTCTTTATTTTTCGAACATTTGAACAACATTCCTGAGCAACATCTTTTGACCCTGTATATAGTGGTCAACAAATTATAGCAACATTTGAACAACATTCCTAAGCAACATGATCTTTTGGCCTGGTATACACTGGTCAACAAATTATAGCAACATTTGAACAACATTCCTGAGCAACATGATCTTTTGACCCTGTATACACTGGTCAACAAATTATAGCAACATTTGAACAACATTCCTGAGCAACATGATCGTTTGACCCTGTATACACTGGTCAACAAATTATAGCAACATTTGAACAACATTCCTGAGCAACATGATCTTTTGACCCTGTATACACTGGTCAACAAATTATAGCAACATTTGAACAACATTCCTGAGCAACATGATCTTTTGACCCTGTATACACTGGTCAACAAATTATAGCAACATTTGAACAACATTCCTGAGCAACATGATCTTTTGACCCGGTATACACTGGTCAACAAATTATAGCTACACATGAACAACATGTTGGAAAATACTTTTCCCCGTACACTTAGACAACAATTGTTCAACATGCTGTTGTTCTGAATGTTGGAAAAATGTTGCTCGTGTCCACAGACCTTATTTCTCGCGAGTATCATTCTTGGCAAACTATCTCATCGACAGTTTGAGAAATTTCTCAATATCCCCATAATTAGAAATTCCACCCAGTAACTTCAACACATTGGCTGTAATCCCAATGGACATTCAAAATTTCAAATCATGATTTTTCAAAATTACGCATTCGGGTTACACCCCTCGGATTCCCCAAACAAGGATCCGCGCCGGACTAAATTACCATCACCCCGGTGATACTCGACACCTATTCTTAAAGCGACCGCCAAGATATGCAATCTTTTATGAATTATAATATATGTTTAGGACTGATGTTATAAATAACTCGGAAATATTCTTTGTTTAGTGGTGATGACGGGTGTTGGGCTAACGATCACTCACCCCAGGGTCTCAAGACTTTTGTCCCTTTGTTCCTAAGGAGCTGACCCCGGTCTCTCAGCCAGATGTCCTTCCCTAGTTTGCCCCTCATTATATAATAACTAGCCATTGGTCAGTTATTGTCCACCGTTGACCGGACCAGCTGCGGGGTGAGCATCGCTGCTCCGCAACTGGGGAAACTTTTATTCGTTTGAACTTTATTTCATAAAGGGCACATGTCATTTGTCAAGGAAAAGGGCCCCAGTCACTGGTGTAATGTTTGTGAATGTTCCCAATACTGTGAGTGTTCCCCTACTCTTGTCTGACGGAATAGGCAAATCACAAATTGACGAAAACGAGAAAGATCTGCGCACTTCCGCCGAAATGGCAAACAGAACCTCGGTCTGGAACCATCTGACACTGAATGACGTGACGCAGAAAACCCCACGACCATGTGACGACAGTGAGTTTGACGACGTTGCGTCAGACTCGACCATTGCTGAATCATGGATTGCGTCACGTCAGCTGGTTCCAGGTAGAGGTTCTGTTTACAATTTTGGCGGAAGTGCGCAGATCTGGGAATTTGGGATTTGTCTATAAGCTGCGACTTGACAATAGGGGACACACAGAGAAACGTGTCGATCTATCTGCAAGCATTTCCGGAAAAATAAGAGAAACACTGACAAATACAACACTGGCAGATGTTACATGTACAGGCATTGACTGATCTTTATCTACAGTTGATATCTTGAATATTTCAAATACTACCGAACCAATTTTGATGCAGTTTGTTGCATATGAAAAGAAAACTTGTTGGTCATATTTCTGCATCAAAATTGTTGAAAGAGGCTGTTCGTTTTCATCAATTGAGAAATCTGAGTTGTGATCCTTGAGAAAATGGAGAAAGCTATGAAGCTGCAAATTGCAGCGATTATTCTGTACAGCACAACAAATAATCCGTGCAATTTGCAAGTGCATAGCTTTTTCCGTTTTCCCAAGGATCACAACTCAGATTCCTTAAGTGATGAAAACGAACAGCCCCTTTGAAAATATCAAAATTATGTAATAGCTCACTAGAAAAAGCCTTGAAAATCAAAATTTTTATTTTATAATTTTATTTTCATTTTGACAACAGTTCTGATAGAATGGAACTTTCTGAGTATTTTGATCCCTGTTTCATCAAAATCTGTCGAGTGATTGCTGAGATATTTGAGATTATCAAATTTTTGATAATTTGAGATTTTCATGATTTTTACAAAATTCTGATGTCAGTAGATAGAGCTGACCTCAAACCATAAAATTATGAAATTTTGGATGATTTGCCTATTAACTTAGAATTTACGCATATTTTTCAAAATATCAACTTTTTGATATTTCAATATTTCTGCCATGGCCAGTTAAAGCCCAAAATTTTCAAAATCTTACAAAAACTTGCATCCAAAATATTTTAAGAAAATAATTGCTCCCCATCCATCTGCTGATAGGGGCCATTAATTGTGCCATGTTTACACAACAGCTGACCAAATATATCTTTGGGGGCATCTGGAGAACTTAGAAGTCCGTCACTGAGTGGCCCATCTGGCCGAGCCTTCAGTCACTCAAGGACTGCCAAGGGGGTTGACTCTTTGTCCCTCTTTTAAGGGTCCTTAGCATCCCTTCTTGCGAACTTTTCCTCAAAGTTATTTCACCTGCCAGAGTGGCACAGTGGGAACATTGGTGCCTGCGTCACCCTGAGGTCCCGGGTTTGATCTCGGTGTGAAAGGAACAGAAGTCCTTGGAAAAAAGGTCCTAGATACAATAGCCTATTATTGTGAGGTTATATTTGAATGGTCCATGGCCTCTATAGCCGTGTCAGGTGTCCAAAAAGTCACACTTTTGGACTTGTAGCCGAAATATCAGATATTTACAAGTCCAGTGTGGCAGTTTTTTTGGACCCCGACATACGGTGGTACCCTAAATCCCTCATCGCACCATAAAATCAGGTGTAGATTCCTGGGGACCTATAGATTCTTTCCCATTTTGAGAAATTTTCTTCAAATCACATGACATTTTGTCTGATTTTTCAGGTGATATTTCTCAAAATGGGAAAAAATTGTCTCCCAATTTGAGAAATTGAAAAATTGGCGCAAAATTCCAAAATTTCCGACTTCTTATTTTCCACTTCCATTTCTTACTCCCTTCCCGGCTCTTCACGTCTGTCACATGGGACAGTAAGCCGTGGTGCCTAGTACTTTGTGTCTTTACAAGGGCAAGTAAAAGACCCCATCCAAGTGAGGGACATGAGTAGCTTGAGATGGCCTCTTCCATACTTACCAGGGCCAATAATGCACGGCTTCGACCCTGATGGAAAAATCAAATACAGATACACATTCCACCAGGTCTGACCTGCTCTCACATGTTAGAGAGGGCGACTCTCTTTGACAGCGCAGGTTTTCACGGGTCCACTGGTTTCCTCCTGCTGTACACCAAACCCCATAACATCTATAGAGCTAATCAGCTCTTGATTTAATACGTTCTATACACGCTTCCTATAAAACAACAGGAAGTGACGTAAAGGGAGGAGGACATGGACATGATGGAGGAGGCTGCCATGACAACCATGCAAACATGGAAAATCACTTTCACACGGCTCACTGATTTGGATGCAGTTTCTTGGTAGGCCTAGTTTCTTAGGTCAATGTTAACATTATGGTTGTCAACAAGGAGTGACATGTAATTCAATGACACACTAATTGAGTGTGTTGTTTCATTTCTTTGATGGATACAGAGCGGAATTCGTCGGCGTCATGCCACCGTCATGGTCTCGTTTGGCATGCATTGCATAAGCACTGCACTGCCAGTGCATCAGTGCACATGTAACCAAGGTAACTTATTAGGCTAACTCGGCTGAGGTTGCCGGTAGGCTAGCGCGTGCTAGGCCTAATGAATGAAGGCTGGGGCGAACTGTAGGCACGAAATGTGCAGGCTAGGCCTAATATGTAGGTTTACTAGGCCTACACTGCTAGGCCTACCGGCGGTAGGTCGTGTATGAAGGCCTAGGCCTACTTTGATGATCATGATCAGCAGCAGCAAATCCCCCATTTACGTCACTTCCTGTTGATTCGAAATCTATTAAAAGGGGGCAGCACAATTATAGGAAGCGTGTATAGACCGTTTTCAAATGGCCGTAAATGACAAAGATCTGCGCACTTCCTCCGAAATCTCAACCATAACCTCGATCTGAAACTGAATGACGTGATGCAGACAACCCCATGACAGTGACTTCGACGACGTTGCGTCAGAGTCGACCATCGCTGGTCATGGATTGGATCAGGTCACCCAGATTCAGAGCGAGGTTCTGGTTGAGATTTTGGCGGAAGTGTGCACATCTGCGAATTCAAGACTCAACTATTACGTTGCAATTCAATGTTTAGAATTTTTCTTCTAAAGTACATGTAGCTACCGTACTCCTAAATTTATGAATCACAATTGTTTTCGTCATAAGTACACGCAGTCGAAATCTGCATTTTACAACTTCCTAGAAATAGCGTCTGCATCAATCACCGACGGACCCCGACGGCAAATACTCATCCCGCACTTGCCAACCGAGCCCTCATTCAAGCACCCCGGCGACCACCGCCATTTTCAGCATGCAGACACCCACTTAATAATTTTTGACAGGAGGTAAAATCTTCGCATTAATTCACCGGGATGAATGGAAGATCGCCGGGGATAAGGCCAAGGCGATATTTTTATCTGTTTAACGGGTCGGTTAAACTCCCTACGCAGTTGTCCGTGCCCCCTTCTGGCCTCGCTGACGACTGCTTCACTTCGTAGAAGTCGCTGCTTTTGGTCAACAGATGGCGTCAGGGCCTCAGTGTTATATCTAGGCCATTTAAGGTGGCGGCGTGCCGTGCCGCTAAAAGGGGGCGCCGCTGTGCCCTTTCTTAACCCCCTAGTGTGCCGTGCCCCTAAAAAATTGTTTATTTAGGTTTTAGCACCCTCCAGACCCTCTGTCATGGTCCCTTTTGGTCATATCACCTTAGAAACTGGCTTAAATTGGCTGTTGACTGAAAATGGCTAAAACTGGCTGTTGACTGGAGTTATAAAGACCTTTTTAACTGGCAAGCTTCTCAAGTTCCGTTAGTAGAAATGTTGTGAATGAAAAGTGCCCTTTTCTATGTTGAAGTGCCCTTTTCACAAAGTTTGCACCGTGCCCTTCCGAAATCCTACATGTAGATATAACCCTGCGCCTGGCACGGGTTTTATAGCCTATCCGCACGCTGCTTTCAGAACTCTTTGGCCCGTTGGGAACTACGGATGCTCTTGTGCTACCATGGCTACTAGATCACATGATCCACTCAGCCAATGAAAAAGTGTCTCAGGCCAGCTTGGTTATGGGTTGCTCCGCGTTCTCATTGGTCGACTCTCTCAGCGCCATCTGTTAACCAAATGCGGCAAATTTTATGAAGTGACGCAACTGTGGAGAGCTACGTAACCGACGGGGGCGCGGTACACAACTGCCTAGAGAGTTTACAGCTCGGTGGACCAGAGGGGCAAAAAGTGGCAATATCGTGGCCCTTTAAAAGGAATAAGTCACGACAGTCAAAAATGACACTAAGAATAATTTCGCGGCCCACGAAATTCACAATTTCAAAATCCGACACGTTTATTCCAAAGAAAGGAATGGCAGCTATATGGCCCACTTTTATTCTATTTCTGCAATTAATTTTGGGCGCACTCGCCCGCTAAACAGATACACTTATTGCCGTGGCCTGGCACACGCCCTCGGAGCCTAAAACGAGATGCGATCATAATACGCCACGCGTCGCATTGTCCAAAATCTTTCGTAATAACACAGGCGTCATTCAACCCCGTTTTTCAAGCGCCGCACTCAGGTTGAAAGTTATTTTTGTCGTGACCTCTGCATTATGGGAATTATGGCGAATGGGGTCGAATGAATTTTGTGAATGGAAAAGATGGTAATATCGTCAGTGATGGTGCAGGGCCATTGTCCCACCCCCTCTAGGGAGATATCATTAGATTATTCCATCCCTTATGGGACCCAAACTTTAGGTGGCGTGGTTATGATAACGCTGCTGTCGTTACATAGGAGCTCATTTTTCACTCGTTAGTGATTTTCCACAAATAATGAGTAACCTGAAGAATGAACATTGCATTCTCCATCAGGGTTCCTGCAGCCTGTGGAGCACCAAATTTAAGACCTTTTAAGACCAAGTATCGGCAAAATTTAAGACCTATTTTCTTCTAAATGAAGCCCCCGAACATCCCTGGAAGGGTTTCCACAAGGGAAGAATGACAGGGATCGACACGGCCAAGAAAGTGGGTAGGCTACTTGATTTTTAGAAGCCCGGAGATGCGATTTCCTGACATCTCCTGCTAATTTTTTACAACTGCCTTAATATGAAATTTGATATGAAATTTAAGACCTTTTTAAGACCTTCCCACAGAAATTATCGACTTTTTTTAAAAGGCCTTGAAAATGGAAGTGCCAAATTTAAGACTTTTTTAAGACCTTGCAGGAACCCTGCTCCATAAAGGATCGAAATATATTTGTATTTTTCCATCAGGGCTGAAGCCAGAGCATTATTCTCCCTGGTAAATATGGAAGAGGCCATCTCAAGCTACTCATGTTCCTCACTTGGATGGGGTCTTTTATTGTATTTTCTGCTGTATACACATCATGCTGTACTGTGTACGCAAAAACGTACACATCCTCGGTACACAGCAGAGGGGGAGGCGGAGCTATTAATATGCACCTAATGAATATTAATATACCTGCTGTGTACGCAAGAATATATGTTGGCTTGCTGTCACAGCATGCTGTGTACCCAACCATAATTTTTCAGTTGCATACACAGCATGCTGTGTACATATCCTCAGCCTATATTTATATTTTTTCATCAGGGCCGAAGCCAGAGCATTATTCTCCCTGGTAAATACGGAAGAGGCCATCTCAAGCTACTCATGTTCCTCACTTGGATGGGGTCTTTTACTTGCCCTTGCAAAGGCACAAGGTACAAGGCACCACGGCTTACTGTCCCATGTGACGGACGTAGTCAGGGCTGAAGCCAGAGCATTATTGGCCCTGGTAAGTATGGAAGAGGCCATCTCAAGCTACTCATGTTCCTCACTTGGATGGCACCATGGCTTACTATCCCATGCGATGGACGTCAAGAGCTGGGAATGAAATCCCGTTTGGCCCGGTCTGGATTTGAACCCGCTCCGCTTGCTTAGTTGCTAAGCAGACATGATAACCATGAAGATTTCTCGTGTCTTGATAGGAAAAGTCTTAATTTTAGGAGCCCTCTAAAAACCTGGATATTGAATAAACACTTTTGATCAAAGAAAGTGTTGGACAACCTTGTTGCATAGATATCAGGATTATACATGTATCTAGGCCATTTTAGAGCGGTGGTATGCCGTGCCGCAGAAAGGGGGCGCCGCTATGCCCTTTTTTAACCCCCTAGGGGGCCGGCCCCCCCCCCCCAATTTTTTTTAGGTTTTAGTACCCCAGACCCTCTGTCATGCTCCCTTTTGGTCATATCACCTTAGAAACTGGCTTACATGTAAATTGGCTGTTGACTGGAGTTATAGAGACATTTTGAACTGACAAGCTTCTCAAATTCCGTTAGTAAGGTTGAAGTCCCCTTTTCACAAAGTTTGCACCGTGCCCTTCTCCTTCTGAAATCGTAGATATAACCCTGGATATTCATTGAGTTTGGGGGTGAAGCCATAATTTTTTTCCTGGAGAAAGGGCCCCAAATGATGCTTGAAACCCTTTTCGATAATCTCCGTCCCTTAGGACCAGCATCCACTCAAGACAATATTACGATCTCATCTTCACACGTCTAACTATCCATCACTGTTGACCGTGATTATTTCTCAATGACTATTGTCCGGTGAGGCGTAATTTGGAAATTGGCGGACCTATTTCTGGACGTGTGACATGGGGTGGTATTTCGATGGACGGTTGACACGCGACTCTTGCCTTGCGATGTAATGTACACTTGTGGAAAAATAGACAAGCTGTTTTTTGTTCTCTGTTGCAGAGGTATACACCCTGTGGGGTTGCAGCTCAGATACCTGGCCCTACATGTACATCTCTTCCGTATGTCGAACAGAAAATTTACACGATCCAGCCTTTTTGCAGCATTTTTTAAGCACATCTGCAGCATCGTCGGAGCACATTTTCAGCATCATCAAGGCAGTAATCAACCCAACAAAATATGCTACCGCTCCCCTTTCGATCCCGTACCATTGGTATTTTTGTAAAAGGGATACCTTCACTTTTTGAGGCATTATTGAAGCATATTTTCAGCATCAATGAGGCAGCAATCAACCCAAAACATATGTAGGCCTACACGCCCTTCCCCACAAGGGAAGCTACCTCTACTCCCTTTCCACCAACATAGGAATGCTACCAACCTCTACCCCTTACTCTAGCATGTCAAGGAGATTTGTAAAGGAGATACCTTCACGTTTTTGCAGCATTTGAAGCATATTTGCAGCATCATTGAGGCAGCATTCACATTACTGGTATGCAGTACTTGCACTGCTACCCTCTCCGCCCCTTTTCGACCCCTCACCCTGGGGATTTTGTTAAGGAGATTCACTTCACTTTTTGCAGCATTATTGAAGCATTGTTGTAGCATCATCGAGGCAGCATTAAGGTTATACAGGTACTTTCCCTTCTACACACGGGAATGCTACCCCTTACGCCCCTTTTTCGACCCCTTACCCTTGGTATTTTTGTAAAGGAGATACCTTCACTCCATTGATCCACCCTCGCTATAAGTACACTACATGTATATATTTCTCCCCATCGGAGGCATTTTCTGCGTCCAAGCTTTGGTTACTATGGCAACGACATTTTTGAGACACATAGAGAATGAGTGATCTTTTTCATCGATGTTATTGGGTACAGTGGTAAGTGGCTATTTGTCCCTTAATGTGTGACTGATGGTGGGGTTGTCAATCACCGTTGGGGGGGGGGGGGTCCANAGAATACCTCGGTCAAATTTTAACATCTTTTCAAAATTTCGAAATTTCCCGGTCAATTTTAAAGATATTCCACAAAATAGAGGGGGCATGGGCCGGGTGTGCCCCCCTTGGATCCGCGCCTGTCAGGGAAGGTGTACGCAAAGATGCTAAGTCTACCTGGATCTCACCATGAAAGGGCCTTGAATCACCAAAGAAGAGCCCCCCCCCACCCCCGTGGATCCTTATTAGCTCAAAATTTCCCAAAAAATGATATCCTTATAATACAAATATTTCGACCGACCGAGTGATTTTGAATTTGTGCAGCAGCAACTGCGTCGGGGAAATAAAATAAGAGCTTTGAGACTGCAGTGAACGACAAATTGGTTGTCCGGGCGCCCGGGTCAACTGATTTTCCCAAACGGACAAGCCATTTCCGTGAATCAGTTGTCCGTGGACAACTGCCCTGAGAGCAACTTAATCATTAAATGCTTAACATCCAGGCCTTCGGGCAATCAACATTTGATACGGACAATCAAATTCTGGAATTCAGGTTGTCCGTGGACAACCAGCCCAAAAAATGATTTGTCGTTCTCTGCAGACTGTATTAGTATTACAGTGGAAAGTGCTTTGGGACTGTATTACAGTGGAAAGCACTTTGAGACTGTATTACAGTGGAAAGTGCTTTGAGACTATCATAGTGGAAAATGCTTTGAGACTGAATTACAGTGGAAATTGCTGAGACTGTATAACAGTGGAAAGTGCTTGAGACTGATTACAGTGAAAACTGCTTTGAGACTGTGTTACAGTGAAAAGTACTTTGAGACTGTATTACACTGGAAAGTGCTTTGAGACTGTATTACAGTGGAAAGCGCTTTGAGGCTGTATTACAGTGGAAAGCACTTTGAGACTGTATTACAGTGGAAAGGGCTTTGAGACTGTATTACAGTGGAAAGTGCTTTGAGACTATCATAGTGCGGAAAATGCTTTGAGACTGTATTACAGTGGAAAGTACTTTGAGACTGTATTACAGTGGAAAGTACTTTGAGACTGTATTACAGTGGAAAGTGCTTTGAGACTGTATTACAGTGGAAAGTGCTGTATGAAAGCTTCATATCCATATCATTACCTTTCAAGCTTTGAGGCTATTTTCAACCCTTATATGGACGTCCCTGTACACATTAAGGGTTGAAGATACAGCCGTATGTTCATGCCTCATGGCCGTTTACCCGATAAATGACCCATTAGCCTTGTCTATTGTGGTCACCTTAAAAATTTAGGGCCAGCGTGATGATCAGCTGACAGTGTGTATACTCACTCAGATCATCATTGAAAGCATGTACTGTTTGGGCTCTTAGCATGGTTAGAATGGTGTAGTGAAAAATATCAGCACCAGTCACTCCTGAGGTTCTGGGTTCAATTTCTCTCAGACCCATTCTTCATGATTGTGACTCTCTTTGACAGCGCAGGTTTTCCCGGGCACTCCAGTTTCCTCCTGCTCTTCATAGAGCTATTATTGCCATATTTAGTGCTCAGCTTTCTAATAAAATGTAGGGGGAAACTGGAGTGTGCAGAGAAAATCTTCACTGTCAAAGAGAGTCACCCTCTCCATCACATGATGATGGGCCTGACTGGGGATTGAACCTGGAACCTCAGAGGTGACGTCACTATGTTTCCACCACCACGCTGACAACAGATAGGTCTGTAAGCACACTACCAAAATCCATGGTGTGTTGAACATTTGGAGTAATGACTTCAAATGGAGAACCCGCATGACTGCAGATGGCGCAGTCAGTATAAGACCCGAACGACATACTGACGTCACTTTTTTCGCTGTTGACGTCACGTCGTCAAAGCATTACATTTTTCTACACAATTTTCCGTGCAAATTTTCCCCAAAGACGTTGTCAGTATTGGCATCCTGTGGCATTTCTGACGAAACAAAGCAGTGATATATGGAGAACTTTGAACATGAAACTGGACAGTGTAATTTAATCAAAATTGAACCAGAGAGTGGTTTATTTGGGGGCATTAAGTAAATGGAAATACTGTTAGAAAATAGGACTTCCTGGTCTTACACTGACAGCGCCACGTCGTAGTTCTGGCGTAGTTCTGTGGGTTCCTCATTGGCACACCAACACTTTGTACAATTTTCTGGATGGACTTAACCTTTAAAGCACCACGGTATTGCCACTTTCTGTCGACAGCCGGCGCCACCGGTACCATTCTCCAATACTGTAGTTAAGCCTTTCGCCCTAGTGTTGGAGAATGTATGATTACACTACAATGCACGTAGTAGCATGCGTAGTTTACCAAGTCGTCAATAGAGGTCTCCCTTAACGTGGGTAGGTGTAACGCAGGATTGGGAAGCAATACTGTGGTCCTTTAAGGCTGCGGCAACCAAAAAGACATCAGCAGGCGTGGATCCAGAGAGAGGCGCCCAGGCGCTTGCCCCCTTTTGGGCAAGAAATCCGTAAAATTGACCGTGAAATTCTAAAATTTGGAGCAAATCATTGAAATTCACCGCAGATTTCAATGTTTCTAGCACAGGGCGCCCCCTCTTTCCCGAAATCCTGGATCCGCCCCTGATAACAGTGACGAACAAAAATTGCAATAAACTGAATGAAATATACTGACTTACCCATTTCTGGTGACTGTCAGGATCAGCCCAAGGTCAACATACGAGCATCATACTTCCACTGATATCAACGACTACAGCAGAATACGTGATATTTTTGGCAGAGTACTAGTCTGTAATACTGTCCCATACCGGCCATTTTCATCCATAATAGCATTCGCTCCATCGATGAAGCTCATGGTCGTTGTGACGGACGACATTGATTGGAATTAACCAAAAAGGTACATATGCCCCGTCGGTCGGCCGAGGTCAAGTTCACCATTCCGTGTGCTGGGCAGAGGCCATAGATATTGCTCGGGTAGATGGACACACATTGAATGTGTTCCAAAATTTGAAGTTAGCTCTGTTCGTAGGCACAGTTGCACGGAAAATGCGAATAAGTTGTGTATTTTTTCCATGTGCTTCAACAAATGTATGTCGTCAGACTGGCGTAGCGAAAACATAGGTCCCTGTCACCTCTGACGTTGCAGTGTTGCGGGTTCAATCTGCAGCTTAACTGAAGAAGGTGTGACATGGCAAGTTGCTTCCGGAACTCCAGTTTCCTCCTACTTTACTTTCATAATGGCATCCGGCACTTGATTCAAAATTGCCAAACGTTGGACTTCAGTAATCAGGAAGTCACGGGTTCAATTCTGGGTTGAGTCGTTACTTTGTTACTCTCAACTGGTCTGAAAGGATCAAGTGATGTGCTGAATGAGCTGCTCCTTGAGTTCACCAGAAAGGTTTCTGGAGAGACTGGGGGAATAATGTGAAGCGCTTTGAGACTGTATTACACTAGTGGACAGGGCTTTGAGACTGTATTATAGTAGAAAGCGCTTTGAGACTGTATTACAGTGATGAAAAGGTTCATGGACCATGTGCTCACTCGTTTGGACATAACAGTGTAATGACAGAGAGAGGTAGGCCTACATGTCAGTTATAAGCAATCTGGGTCAAGTCATTCCTAAGTTGCAGGACTTCAATGATTTTCAGTTTATGCCACCTGGCGGCCATACTGGATGTCCAATCATGCCTTAACTTCACATGCACATAAAGCTCATCTAGAGGGAGCCACATACCACACTTGAGTGCTCTGGGTCAAGTCGTTCCTGAATTATAGCACATTTGATGATATTCGCGTTACGCCACCTGGCGGCCATATTGGAAGTTTAATCAGGCTGAAATTTGATGTGCTTGTAAAGGTCATCTAGAGGGAGGTAAATATCAAGTTTGAGCACTCTGGGTCAGGCCGTTCCTGAGTTATGGCACTTGGATGATTTTCAGGTTACGCCACCTGGTGATCATATTGGATGTCCGATCGGGCCGAAACTCTGACTTTTTGAAGGTACCCCTCTAATACACATTTATGCAAGATATGAAGATGCTCGGTGAAATAATGAAGAACTGTAGCAGGTTCGTTACTTTTGTCGAACTTTGACCTCTGTGACCTTGAAAAGTAGGTCAACTCAAAATCCTGTTGCATATGTTATATATCCTAATTAGATACACCTATGATAAATATTTGGAAATGATCCAGTCATTAGTTCAGGAGTTATTGCACTTTTTGTGTTTTTGGTTTCCGCCACCTGGTGGCCAAGCCAAGAATCGAATTGGACTGAAACTTGGGGTCATACATGTAGGTCATCTTACCTAGGGTAGGCCTATGTATCAAGTTTCAGAACAATAGCTCCAGTGAGCGGTTACAAAACGTGCCCTGCTAACGGACGCTGCACCACGACAAAAGCTCACCAGTGAGCTAAAAACCGTATAGGGCCTACCGGTGTAGTAGAATGCCATGTAAGCCTACTGGTACCCCGATATGAGATGTCCCCCAACAAAAGCTTCTGACGGAATAAGCGGCAGCTACAATAGGCCGGACACTAAGGCCATTCTTTTTTTATTTGTTGTTTAGCGGACCCGCCGTAGTTAGATTTTGGCAATTTGGAAAAAAAATAAATTGGAAAAAAACATCTTTTTTATTTCCGCCAGTCCTGTTTTTCAACCTTTCAATGTTTTCTTCAAAATCATTCTTCAGCGAGGTGTGAGCACTCTATTAAAAACATTTGGTGAGGTCCCCGTCCAGTGCTTTTGTGGGGATATTTTCGAACATTTGCCACATTCGTCGGCCGGGCCGATCGGCAACATCGACAGCACTCATGATATTTGAGTTTTTTATTTCCGCCTGTCTTGGTTTCACTGGATAAAGGCTAGCTAAAACGAAAAATATAAATCCATCAGAAAGATTGGACTTTTATTTTTATTTTTTTTCCTGTCTCCTGTCTTGAGTTTACTGGAAAATAATCCGCTAAACAACAAATAAAAAAAGAATGGCCTAACAGACAGGAACTTCTGTCACGAGACATCCCCTGTACAAAGTGAAAAGAAGCGGACATCTGGTATCGGGAACATTAGATTTCATTACACCTGTAGGCCTAGCGGTGGTNTATCATCATCATCAATGCCCAGTGAAAAACGCTCGAATGCGTGTGAGCCAGCAACTCGACTAGTGGCGCCATCTAGTGATAACATTATCAATTACATGTAGTTCATCTCATTCTCTATCTCAGAATCTTGGTTGAATTGTCTGGGACTGAGAATATTGGTCCCTAGGGAAGGGATATGATTACAGATTTCCTGTGAACACGACGTGTGACCCTTTGTAAGGGGTCTGATTTTTCGATGAGAAATATGTTAATGAAATCCTGGGGGTAGGAAAACAACATTTTCGCGGACGCTGGTCTGAATTTTTCACGCGGGCAAAATGTATTTTGAACCATCCAAGGGGAAAAGGGGACAAAAGATTCGGGGGTACTCATTTACAATCCAAACATAAGAAATATGAGGAAGGGGAAGGGTCAAAAATAGATGACAAAAGGGTGTTATGGATACCTCCCTTGGGGGTCAAATAATTTGTGTGTTGGGAAAATCTATGCAGATGTTTTTAAGTACACGGTAAGGGCGATAACTGGATTTTTGCGTAGGAAAATAAGGGTTCCGGGAGTGAGGGCATAAGGGTCGTGTAAACATACGGTACACTGGGTAAATTTGAATAAATCCTGGGGGTGTTAAGGGGCCAAAAAGAAAAAAATTAGTGATGCAAAAATGTTTTCCTCTGCTGTGGGCAGATGTGATGAAATATGTATGAAAAATTTGAAAATGGCGAATAATGGCAGATACCCGCGGTACGTTAAAGAGTAGCCACATCCCACTGAGGCATTTTTTTCAGCATACAGTGACTGGAAAAACTATTCCCTGTGGCCCACTTAAGTTAACCCTTTTACTCAGTCAGCAGGGTTAATACTGAGGACGTTTAAGGGTTTCAGAGATTTGGAAATAAATGTATGCCCAAATTAGGGGTCATTGAAAAGTATGCCCGAAATATGCCCAATTAGAGGTCATTGAAAAGTATGCCCGAATTACAGTAAGAGAAAATAATTCACACGTAGAAATGGCCTTCTACAGGCATATAGTTGTTTTTGACCCTCAAAAATGCTCAAATCTGCTTCTAAACGCCCTAAAATGACGTATAGTAACCCAAGAAAGTGTAAAAAATACGCAATTCTTGGTGTGGCGATACTTAAATCTACTTTGGCGCCCAAAATAAGCAGAAGGTGTGCCCAAATTCATAAAGTGAAATAGAGGGTGCAGAGCACCTGATTGTAATTGAGAGGCCTGCCAGTGTCAATTATGAAACAGAAAATACAGTCCTGATAGCCTAGTGGTTATCACGTTCGCGCTCAGCAAGCGGCAGGTCCCGGGTTCGAATCCAGCCTGGGCCGTACGCCAGTGTGGGATTTCATTCCCGGCTCTTTACGTCCGTCACATGGGACAGTAAGCCGTGGTGCCTTGTACCTTGTGCCTTTACAAGGGCAAGTAAAAGACCCCATCCAAGTGAGGAACATGAGTAGCTTGAGATGGCCTCTTCCGTACTTACCAGGGCCAATAATGCTATGGCTTCGGCCCTGACGGAAAAATGAATACAAATACAAAAGAAAAATGTACAAGGTTCTGAAAAGTAAAGGGAACCCTGTCATATAGGTATTCATTTGAAAGTACTCCAAGAGAGCTTTCCAACGAATCCCTTTTTGACAGGGTTTACAGAGTTTTTAGTTTTTTCCACATATTTTCCATTTTTGACACAATGGGCCGATTTTTTAAACGATAGTTAAGGTAAACCGCGGTTTAACCATCGTCTTTTCTGACAAACCGTGAATTAACCAAAGTAAACCTTTTGACTTTTAGAATGTTTGGCTATCAACGATTCATAAAATCGAAAAATTCACTTCGATTAACAAACAGTTTGTCAACTGATGGTTAATGAAACCCGATGGTTATCTTAGCCATTGTTTAAAAATCGGCCAACCGTATACCTAGCCAGGAAACGGTTAATGTGCTCCTAACACGATTGTTTTAGAAATATCGACAGACTTTTATTGCCTATGCGACCGCATTTTTTCCACCCAAAATACACACCAATTTTTACCATCCCGCAGGCTATTGGGGTCGGATTTACGAGATCATATTTTTTCCTCACCCAAATACTCACCGGAAGGCCATATCCTGGAGATAGAAAAAAAAACCGTTTATTACCCAGCAAAATACACAAAATGTTGTTTGAACCTGAGGGATGTTATCAGGTGAATTTTTTTATGACTCCGGACACTAGAAGCCCGAGTGACAGCTGTTCAGTTTCTGGCCGAATCCTTTGTATTAGCAACTGGTCTGAAAGGATCAAGTGATGCGCTGAATGAGCTGCTCCTTGAGTTCACCAGAAAGGTTTCTGAAGAGGCTGGGGTAATAATGTGAAGCGCTTTGAGAAGTCGCTGGTTCGATTCCAAGTGTATCTTTTTTTGTATTGTATTTGTATTTGTATTTGTATTCCATTTTTCCGTCAGGGCCGACGCTTAGCATTATTGGCCCTGCTAAGTACGGAGGAGTCCATCACAAGCTACTCATGTTCCTCACTTGGATGGGGTCTTTTACTTGCCCTTGCAAAGACACAAGGTACAAGGCACCACGGCTTACTGTCCCATGCGACGGACGTGAAGAGCAGGTGGAATGAAAATCCCAAATGGCCCGGGCTGGATTCGAACCCGGGACCTGCCGCTTGCTAAGCGGACGTGATAACCACTAGGCTATCAGGCTCTTCTTTTTTTTCTTTTTTTGGCCTTAGCTGTCAATCCATTATTTTTAAAAAAATTTGGGCAAAAATGCGAAGCGCTTTGGGACTTATTACAGCGAAAAGCGCTTCTTAATTTTATCGTAAAATCATATCGTAGGCTTTGAAAACATGATCATCATGCAGTTTTACTTGCCCAGAAAAAGGNTTTGGCTGGTGTTTGTAAACACAAAATTTCAGCCAATCAGAACGCACGAACATTTCTTTCTTGACATTCTGGAGAAGCTTGTTTTTATATTTTTTCCCGAAAATTCGTCCCATTTCAAATTCTATTTCTAAATCAATTTTTTTGATATTAATTCGCTTTAAATTGGCTGTTTCCCGGGCACACTTTTTATTGCTATGCCAAAAATACCCCATCCGGCCCTGTAAAATTGTAATACCCTTACAAAATTATAGTGCATCTCATTCTATTTTTCCCCAGCAACTTTTGACCCCTTCAAATAGGACCATAATATATGGATAGCAACTCAAGCCAGCAACTGACCGTTGGCTATATTACATAACCAACCCCCAACATTCGGTCCTTTCTCACACTATTATAATACACCTTCGATATTCCATTGTCCACAGTTAGAATTTTATTAAATGTGACCGTGAGGAGGCATTTCTCTCTTTTTATCACTGTATAACACGTTATTATTTGAAATGAGAATTATTTAGTAGTGAGAATTTTAAAAAAGTCAGCATTTCAAACAAAGGATTCAAAAATGTACCCTTGTCAGAAACTTTCACACTGTTGTGTAACCTCCACATTTTTTGATGCAATCAAAACTACTTCACATCTCAAGTTTTTACAACATCGGAAATGTTCCATGTACCCCGCTTATCACGGCTCCCGGTCACGGCTACATCGATTCGACGCGAGGATGTACCCACACAATAAATGGCCGCTGGTCGCGGCTACATCGATTCGACGCGAGGATGTACCCACACAATAAACGGCCGCTGATCGCGGCTACATCGATTCGACGCGAGGATGTACCCGCCATAGAAATTT
>NMRB01001770.1:13965-31005 GCA_002633025.1 Notospermus geniculatus | reverse complement strand
TTTTGGCACCAAAATATAGGCAGGGGCACAAGGAATACTAATCACAACTTTGTTTGCAAATGCATGCATTCCCTAATGAGTAATTAGCAATTAAAGGGTCCTGCGCCACCTATATTTAAAAAAATGAACTCAACGTGCTGGTCCATGCCAGTCTGAGGTATAGTCATCTATTTAAAGATTGATATCTCTGAAACTAGTAGATGGATTTGATTGAATTTTATATTGCTTGTAGCCAGTGTCTAATTCTTTGACTTGGTGCAGTAAATTTCAGATCTTCCAAGTTTTTAGGGAGACAGCTGCCAATTTTACGCTTTTCAACATTGAGAGTGGTACATTTTTGGTCTTTATCTATTTTTGGTTCTACCCTTAGGTTTTCATACCCTAGGAATCGAGTAGACTGGTTACTTTTGATCTGAGATGATGGGGTCATGGTGATATCAATATCACAAATTTGATATTTTGAGATAACTTGCCATATTGTCAACTGAGCAACATGAAACAAGTCTCAGTTCATGCCTGATTATCCAAGGACCTGACTGTGTTAAAATTCTCAGCCTCACCTGTCCGGGTGATTGAAATATCATGAGATTTTGATATGTCAAACTTGATAATTTGAAATATCACTGCCTGTGGTAGAGATAGAGGCATGATATCAGCCATACTTAGGTTATTGATGATGCCCATTTCGATTATGCAACGACCTTGACGATCAGAGGTCAAGGTCAAGGTCAAACTTGATAATTTGAAATATCTCTGCCTGTGGTAGAGGTAGAGGCATGATATCACCCATACTTAGGTTATTGATGATGCCGATTTCGATTATGCAACGACCTTGGTCAAGGTTAAGGTCAAACTTGATAATTTCAAGTATCTCTGCCTGTGGTAGAGGTAGAGGCAGAGGCATGATATTTGGCATACTTAGGTTAATTCCTTTTTTTTGTACCTTTTTACCCAGTACCTTTATTACCTTGTACCTTCTTTTACCCAGTACCTTTTTTACCTATACCTGTACCTTTTTTACCTAGTACCTTTATATAGTACCTTTCATCGGTACCTTTTTATCTGATGTCTATCAACGTGCCTTGATCGCTGTCAATGTACCATTCATGTACCGGTAGAAGCACCTGTACATCGGGAACCATTCGACATACAATGTCATCTTGTTCTGCTATGAGCGACATTTTATTCCCACGTGCGCGCATTTTGACATGATCTTTGCAGGCCGGTTGAGGAGGTTCATTTGCGTACAGCCAATCAAAATAAAGAGAGGTACGTGAGGTACGTGACGTCATGATTCATATACACGTGGTTGGAAAATGGCGCGGAACACAAATGCTAAACACACTTGACGCACCCAGCAGCACGCCGCCCGCCTGCCGTGCATTAGGCTTTTATGATCATATGATTGTTCATAAGCCTATGGTGTCNATGTAAACTAAACAGAAAACACCATCCATTCCCACCATTAAGGCTAAGGCTAAATCACATTGAGACATGAAATTGAGGCTTATTTACTGTTGCCAAAAATAGGTGAAAAATTCACGGGCAATTGTTGCTGGAAGTGTTACTAGGTGGATGGGTCAATCTATCTCTGGACAGTGTGAATGGCTACACACCCCCCCTTCGGATCATTATTTATCCCCTTATAGTACCCCATGGCATTCTGGGTAATCAGGGAGCCGGCAAAGGGATGTTTTTATTCATAAAATACCGAGGTGACAATTCAAGGTCTACTTTGGGAACGACGCTTAGACCGGCGCTGATATTTCCGGGTCAACATGGGAGAAGACACAGGAAGTAACGAAATAGAATCTAGGGGCCACACAGCCGAGAATGGCCCCATTCATGACAAGAATCCTCACAATACTTTTCAATTTACACAACAAACTTGGGGCAACTTAAAACCTTCCTTTATATGCTGAGGGCCACCTCAATGGTGACCGAGTCTAGGGTACATGTACATGTACATTGGGGAAAGACAGCTGTGTACAAATGTAGCCGTGTCAAATCTTAGAATAGAAATGAAATTTACCTTGACCCTTGAAATCCTGCATTGAAAAGTTCTTCACATATTCGCATTTGACATGTTTGCTCTACAAAACTAAAGTTAAAGTTTGGGTTTATAATCTGATATCAACAACGGTAGAGGTGTCATCCGACTTTACACTTTAACCCCAGTCTATCCTGAAACCTTTCGGTAGAACTCAGATGAGCTGCTCATTCAGCACTACAATCTGGGTAGTTGTAATAACCTGGACGCTGGAGTCTGGACTCTGGACTCATTTTGCATCATTGGATTGAACCGCCTGGTTTGATATAATGAAATTTATTCTGTCGTTCCATTTACCAGTTATTGGCACACGTCTGGTGACCTGGGGTGAATGAGAATGGAAAGAAGGCCTATTTCCTGAGATGTTGGATGACCTTGTCTCTGATTGTGTGTTGGACATGTGAGACGAACTTTGGAGGCATAGGCCCAAAACTGGTTTCTATACATTCTGACCACCGTAATCAGGATATGGCGCTCCAACGCGATCACAATTCAATATTTCGACGTGTGATAATTATATATCCACACGTCGTTATTTTATTATCACGCGTCGGTATTGAATACCCACACGTCGTTATTACAAAGCCACGCGTCATATTTAGCAACCAGCCGTCATATTTAGGAACCACACGTTATATTAAGCTTATCCACACGTCAATATTAGCATCCACGCGTCAGAATTAGGAGCCACGCGATATAACTAAAGAACCACACGTCGTATTTAGATCCACGCGTTATAATAAAGATAATTACCTTGACATGCATGCAATCGGTGTGCTAAATAACACACGTCGCTCAGTCTTAATATTCACGCGTGGATCTTAATATAACATGTGGTTCTTTAATTATATCGCGTGGCTCCTAATTCTGACGCGTGGATGCTAATATCGACGTGTGGTTTTGCTAAACACCCACACGTCGTTATTACAAAGCCACGCGTCATATTTAGCAACCAGCCGTCATATTTAGGAACCACACGTTATATTAAGGGCTGGTTCCTAAATATGACGCGTGGTTCCTAAATATGACATGTGGCTTTTTAATACGGATGTGTGATAATTAATATCGACGTGTGGATATATAATTATCACACGTCGTAAATATTGAATAGTGATAGCTTTGGAGCGCCATATTATGTCAGGACACTTGTCAATTCACGACACCATCTGTCAGGCCTGAATCAGCTGTCTTTAATTGAGAGGTTCCACTCAACATGTAGTGATTCTTATTACATGGTACCTTTCATTGATATTTCATTAGCGGCTAAATACGCTTTACATGTTTCATTCTCATGTCTCTGCATTCTTGTGTTTTTGACACGAGGGTCAATTCAAAACCTGGTTCCGGCACCGGTGCAATCGTGATTTCTGGCCTGCAGTCGATTGTCTTGTGATAAAACTATGACACGCATGATTAGTTTTTAGCGAGGATGTCAACTTAGACACGGCGATTTTTTAGAACAGAGAAATGCTGCACATGTATTAGTGTCATAGTCTCTTTTATTTTAGTTTAAACTGTTTATTTAAGAAAAGAAATGAACAATAGAATACAAAGGAGGGACAAAGCAGAGCATTACTGGCCCTCTTAAACAATACCTTTAGAAATATAGTCTCTTCTGTATCTGACCCAGACTGACAACCTAAAGTAAGGTGCTCCTTGTTTTCGGATTCGCTCCACTTGTACAGTAAGATGAAACTGTCTAACCTCTGCATCTTGGAGATTGCCTGTGACCTGCATATCACTTCAGTTCACCAAGGCCTTGGCCCTTGACAGTTCACTGAGTATACATTATTTTCAAGTGAAAAAGACTGTCAGGCGGTTCAATCCAATGATGCAAAATGCGTCCAGAGTCCAGAGTCCAGCGTCCAGGTTATTACAACTACCCTTGCTCATGGCATCCCAAGAGCCTCCTCAACATGCTGATACAGGTCTTGCCAAGGTCAATGTTCGGATTCGTTGTCCTTGATTAACCTTAGTCATGGTTTTCGGAGATAGTTGTCCATTACAGGTGTATTATGCATTCCTGCCATGTCCTTCTAGGGATGGAATTGATTAGTTTTGGTGGTAACTAATGAACAGTATCTGATGCTTGGCTGGTTCTGCGCAGCAACGCAAACCAGCTAAGCTTCTGTCGATCACTCTGTCTTTCGGGCAACTCCCTGAATCCTCATAAGCTTCTGTTGACCAGCCTGTCCTTCGAACAACTCCCTGAATCCTCATAAGCTTCTGTTGACCAGCCTGTCCTTCGAACAACTCCCTGTATCCTTGTAAGCTTCTGTTGACCAGCCTGTCATTCGGGCAACTCCCTGAATCCTTGTAAGCTTCTGTTGCCCACTCAGTCTTTCGGGCAACTCCCTGAATCCTTGTAAGCTTCTGTTGACCACTCGGTCTTTGGGGCAACTCCCTGAATCCTTGTAAGCTCCTGTTGACCACTCGGTCTTTGGGGCAACTCCCTGAATCCTTGTAAGCTTCTGTTGACCACTCGGTCTTTCAGGAACTCCATGGTCATCCATGGTCATTGATTGCAGAAGCCACGCGGCCCTGGGTTCTCCTGCAAATCTCCAGACCCTAATATGTTCCGCCTTGCCAAATCGATCATTTCCGCCGCATCATACGAAGTCTATATGCCCATGTTAGCAACACCTTCTACAATAGGCCGCTAATGAATCATCAGAAGGCAAGCCACTTCTTTGTCAAAAGGCAATCCTGTAGAGTGCATCCGCACACACATTAGCTTACCACCTATTCCCAGCACAGAGAAAAGTCGTTGGGCGGCTAATGAATTTTCATCAGAATGGAGCAAGTGAGTTGCGGTGATGAATATTGAAGGGGTAAAAAACCTACTCATCTCGTGTTTCTTTCAATAATTACCAACTAGTGTCTGTCCAGTGTGGTGGTTTTTATCGCTGTATATAGCAAGTGATATAACTGATTGACACAGCTGAGATGCTTGCGAGTGTGTGTGGCCTGAAATTAAACTTGGCTGGAGTTACATAGGCTCATCCTCCTCGCTAGGGCCTAGGCCTGTCCTGCAGTGGATGAGCTACAGACCTATGGTAATTGGAAAATTAAACGAGACTTACCTGTAAGTTGAAGTTTGATTGAGATTCTATCGAACCCTCAATCGGGAATGGAGGAATCACATGGAAATGTCCATGTTGAGGTGCCTCTTGATGGGGTTTCCTCCTTGGGAGTCTGGCACATCTTGCAAACCCTGCCTTGGTTGGAGACATGGGTGACTTTGCAGGTTGATTAGGTTCGTCCCGGGGAGTCTTACCTCATCTCATTTCAAGTGAAAAAGACTGTCAGGCGGTTCAATCCAATGATGCAAAATGCGTCCAGAGTCCAGCATCCAGCGTCCAGGTTATTACAACTACCCTACAATCTGAGCATGCATTTCCAACCGGTGCCAATTTATACACCTGGGTGGAGAGAGGCCAGTGAGGCAAAGAGACCTGCCCAAAGTCTCACACCACAGCAAGATTCAAATCCGGCATCTTCTGAGTCTGACCGCTAGTCGGAGACCCGAACCACTACACCACCATGGCTCCTCAAGACTCAAAACTAAGGGGTTGCTGTGAGTAGCCTACCACTCATCTTTGACGAAGAAAACCATCATGACAGTTGCAAGTGTGAAATGGGATCAAAGAAGGTGGTGAAGTCTGAACAGCTCATCAACAGAACCTTCTTCGAAAAACTTAAAGGGACTCTAGAGGCAACTTTTTAGTGCACATTGATATGATTACTCACAGAATTTGTGGCATGAGAATCCAACTTGGGCATCATTTTCGAAGTAAATTTCATCAATGTCAACATTTGATCTACATTTCATGAGTTCATGGTTACTAGCGCCACCTGTTGTATAGTGGCAGTACTGTTACCGGTAGTAGCCCAATAGCATGCTGCCTCTAGTGTCACTTTAAATTGGCTTTTTACTTTATCAATAATTGTACTGCACAATATGAGGATCAAAATGGGTAATATTGCAATCTTTCTTCTACCCCTCATGCTGGAAGCACGGGGCCCCATATTATGCAAATGGATCATGGTGTATCTAGCCTTTTAGTGAATGGCAGGATGAATTTTCATCCCACTTGGTAGGCCTACTGAAACAGAAATGATGACACCATTGTTCCTAAGCAGGGTTTTTATAGCTATGTCACAAAGATGCTTCGCATCATGATACACACCCTATAGTTCCACTAATGTTTGCTGGTTGCAAGTACACAAAATAGGCAAAAACTGAACCTTTCATGATCTAAATTTTTCCTGCAAATTTGTCTTGCAAATTTCGAACTCGTGCAGTAATAACAAGGGATAGCTTTTTGAAAGCCTGCCTTTCATTGCCATCGCAACCAGCATCACACCCGTACATCACATACGACAAACACCTACTTAAAAAGTGTGGCTGTATATTACCATGTGGAGAGCAGGCTTTATTGAAACTTTCAAGTCCATCTGCTCTGGAATACAAGAGCCTCACACACGCGACTAACAATACAAGTTAAACGCACTCGGTACAATANGCATGCAGTACTCCATAAATCAGCAATAACATGACTCAAAGCAGCCATATCTCTTGATAAATTGGACTTAGGGGAATGGGTTTCAAAGTACCATACCTCATCAAAATGTTGAGCTATTATCATAAAGGGCTGCTTTGATGTGGCCCAAAATGAAAAATGGAGGCTTCCACTTGTGGTAGTGTCTCACTAGCATTTTGATCTGATTTTAATAAAAAAAAGGTAGACACAGCAAATCTTTTTGCTGTGTCTACCTTTTCTTGCGAGTGAGTTTTTGTTCAAACATGCAGGAGCACCAGATGCATCTCCACCACTTTGCCCTTCCTCAAGGCCTCTGCTAAGTCCAGAGAAGGCATTTCTCTGACCCTTGGTTGGGAGAGGGCTCCATCTCCCTAACTTCCAGTAAAAGCTATCTTTGAGGTAGGGAGGTGCTGGGCCTCACCATCTTCTTCCCCTTCACCTTACTTAACCCTACGACCGTCAAATAGACCTGTTGCTGCCATCTATCCTTGGAGAACTAGTGCAAAGGAAGTTTTGATACAGGGATACCACTGGCACTGCATAGCTGTCAGTGATAGTAAGGTTTATGACGGCTGTGCTCAGCGTACGCACAGGGTAGGGATAGACCATGACGAGCAGTGCTCCTCTATGCAGTGAAAGCGTTAATGTGGACTGTCCCTTGTCCCTCTGAGCCAGTGATGGGAAGATTGGTATTTTTAATGATGAAAAACATTGGACATATGTTTCTCTGTAACTCTAAATCCAGTTATTATGACATGCATGATGTCCTTTAAAAACTCTCATTCTCATCAGTCCCAGGGAGAAGTCAGCAGAGAGTAGGCTGAAAGTGCTACATCGAGGGATGATTTAGCAGCCAATTTCATTTCCTGCGCTATGATGGTAAATGGAATAATGCTCATATCATATATCACCAACTGAAGCCACTCGCAAATAACGTTAGCCAAGATTTTTATTGCATTTCTCCCTGAGGTTGTAATGTTCATGGAGAGGAATAGAGATGTAAAATCTATGTCACTTAATCTTACTTTATGTTGTTTTGTTCAAATATCTCATCTCTGTTCTTCATAATTTTATGATGTGGAGCACGTGATGACTTGATCTAGGTTCATCCGACTCCAGGCCCTCCAGGTTGACATTTTCGGGTGCCATGTTACTTTAAAGATGCATTTATTATTTGCGGTTGTGGTTTTTGCACACTTTCCACAGGAATGCAGTTGTCACAGCATCTCCGCCCATGATCCTAATTTCAGTGACAATACCTTCCTTGCGAGGAAATACAGTATATGTCATCGGCATTTTCCTCATTCCTGATTGATCCTATCCCAAGCAATTCATAACAAATGCTACTTTCCTTGTTGGAGCGCAGCTGATGCTCAAATCCTCTAAGATTTATTCGTGTTTTCTTTGTGACATGGCCTGATCCTGCTCAATCCTTATCTATTGGAAATGAACTATTGATTACCTTGTGACATGTTTTGTTTAGTTACTGTGGCGGTTTGATATGTCAGATGTCATTGTCTTATAGTTGTCATGGGAGGAGAATGGTTTGCTTTGATTGGAGCTTCATGGTTACCAATCTCTGAAGCTTTGTCTGGCTTGATGTGGCCGACTTTCCCAACTAGACAAACAACCACCACCAATTCGATTGCAGAATACCAAAATCTCTGTCGCTTTCTCTGACTTGATCTGGCCACTTTCCCAATAGAGACAGACAGTCATCTCATCACCAGTTTGATAGCTGTAACATCTCTAAAGCTTGTCTGGTTTGATTGCCCAACTTTCCCAACCAAGGCCAGACAACCGCCACAAGTTCGATCACTGTTACCAAATCTCGGCTTGGTGTGGCAACGTTCTCAACCGAGGCCAGACAAATGTCTGGCTTGCATCTGACCAACTTTCCCATCCAAGGCCAGACAACAACCACCAGTTTAATCCCCTGCTACCAAATCTCTCCAGCTTAGTCTGGCTTGCATCTGGTCAACTTTCTAATGATCGCCGATAACTATTGATAGTTCAATAGCTTTTAGTTTTCTGAAGTAATTTCTAAAGTCTACCAAGTTATTTATTCGTATGTAGTCCAATTACTTGGAGGAAAAACAGCTTTCGTAAGAATCAATGATCCCTCTGAGTTTTTAGTCCACATCTGTAAAAAAACTGAGAAACTTGAATCAATGAATAGCCGATAGATTTCTTTCATGTGGTCTACTTGAAAAAAAGTTCCATTAACATTGATTTTGGAGTTCAGAAAATGAACCAGTTTTTAGGGCTGATACAGGTTCTCAATATCGGTAAATCTGGAAAGGAGTGCTGGTCACTTGCTCCCGTCTTGCGTTGAACGGAGGGTCAGTCAATAAACTTTCCTCCCAGGACTCCCTCCTGGACTGCTACTTTATTGAACATCCTTACTTGCGATAAATCCCTGGTAGGTGGACGGATGACAGCTGATGCAGCTGATTTTCCAACATCAACCTCTCCCCAGGTATTATGAGAAGTTGCTGCCTCCTGGAATGAGGTACGGGAGTCGGAGACCAGATCCAAATGTCTGGGAGATTTTTTTTCGTTCCCCAGTCTACCATTTCAAGATTATTTGATCTCATTGAAAGGCTCCTTCATTTTGTTGCCAATCTTTTTAATTCACGTCTGCTGATCAGAGATTGCCAATTGAAGTTCCTGGCCTTGTTGTAAAAATATCCTAAGTACCAAAAGGATGAAACCGTACATGGTAATTAGATTTTGATAATAGACATTTCATATCATGGTATTTACCATCATTTTGAGAAGACGGTTTCAAAAGCTATTCTTCTCCTCTTGAAAATAGAATTTGATCTGCAGATCGTGATTTCAATTTGTCATGATGAGACACGAGTTCTTTTCTTGAGTCCGTTCTTAAGCAGTTTGTGATTCAAGTACCAGAGATTTACCCAGCAAACCTATCCAAACTAGTTGAGTGCAAACAAGTCACCTCTTATGCTATCCCAGTACAAACATGGACTAGGACAAGTTAGAACATAAAAACAGTGTTAAGCCATTTAGTGAAATGCATACCAAACAGCAAAACATGATTGCGACTGTGTTCACCAAATCATCATCCTTAAGATGTGTGCCTAGCACTCGTGAGCTTCTGCGTCTAACACATTTCAGTTCTTTACCAAGGATGAAATTTCACATTTATTGCTAGTACAAACTTCTCGAGACGCTTTACCCTCAAGTTTCATCTTCCAATTTCATATAATATGCTCTCTTCATCCCTGGGGGTTTTCCCAGCTGCAGCAATTCGCTTCACAGTCTCCCGGGCATGCTGCTCTGGCTGAAAATATGATTACCCTGTTTGTTCTTGCCAAGAGTTCAGACTCCGTAGCCAAGAATTCCTTATGTCCGTTCGCGGCCGCATCTCTGGTAATGCAATAAAGATAAAATAGAGGTAATTTTGTCGATCGTGTTGGGCAGTAATTGGAGCTGTTACGGATGACCTTAACGGCGCTGACATGGGATTCTGGACTCTAATTGCCGTCATTTTGTATGCAGCCATAATTTTCGTGACTTGCGTTGTACGGTCCGCTAAATGCATGCCCTGGAGAAACTGAGTTGGCCTGGCATTCGTTTTATAAGCATCATCATCAAACTGGCATGCGACAAAATGTGTTTAGCAGAATGGTTCTGGATTTTATAGTACTCGGCGGAACATCAGGTTTGTCCATAACAGATTACGCCTTCAACCCGAAAAGGAACTGTTGCCTTTGCTGATGGTGGCAAAGCAGACTTAAAAATTGTTAGCAATTCTATTGCGTCAAGTTGAAGAATCGGAGGAAATACCACCATCTACCTGCAGAATGAGTCCTCAAAAGACAAAGAGGTGAGGAACTGCAGAGGATCTTCAGCCAGCGGAGAGCAAGTTTTGTCGAGTGACAAGATTTACATGTTTGATGGTCAAGATGGAATACAGAAGAAGTGTCCACTCCTTTCGGGGATATTCGACTCCACAGGCAGCACTGAATATGAAAGGATCAGGCCAGGGAAGAACTCAAGTGACGTCAGCTCCCAAAGCAGGATGTAGAGTGATAGAAGGGTGCGACCTCCCAAATGCTGAACAACCTTGGGGACCAGTGTCTACAACCTCTCCACTTTCAACATCCCCTGGTGGCTATTAGTGAATTAGTATCCACCTGCATCCGGAGCTGATGATGCAGAGCTAGAGAAGGATGAAGCATCACCCCAGATGGTGATCATCTTGGCACCATTGTCTACAACCATGACAACCTCTCCCCTTTCTACTTCCCCGGAAGCCATTAGTGTTGTCTTTGACATTGTCAGCCACCAGGCTCAAGGTTATTGCCTGAATTACCTTTTGATATGATCTCAAGCTTCCTCTCAGACATCTTTATCCCAAGGACTATACAGATTGTGATGTTTATCCAGCTTTCCCCGAGACGGCTGTTCTAACACACCAACCCTCACAAGCAGAATAACAAATCCTGTTTCATCAAGAAACTTGGCGTAATGTAATATTTAGTAGCATTTCTATGGCCATTAATCATTCTTTCTTTGATAATCTACCATCATATTGCCAATTGGTCTGATAAGGTGCGCTCAGGTTGAGGCTGTTCGTGATGATAATATAGCCCTTAGAATAGATCATTCTGTGGATGAAAGTACGGCATCGGCATCGTTAGTGCGGTTTTGTGGATGTAAAGATAGTGGTAGATCAATGAAATCACCACCTACCGATCATTTGATACTCTACCTAATAATTCGGGCAATAAAACAGCAATAATCATCTCTTACATTTACACTTTGCGGATTTGTTTTTCATCTCCATATTCCCAGCACAGCACAACGAATCTTGTGAACAACAGCTTTCAGCAACTGAAAGGTACTGTAAATGCTTTTCGGCATATCTACAGGCCAGCCAATCTCATTCATCTCCAGTGCTTTAAATCAAGAAGATTGCCACTTTCAAAGACTTGAAGGACATGAGACAGAATAAGCTACCGTAATGACGCATGACATCCGCACTGTTCTTCCCTTCATTTCCTATTAGATGGTACACCTTATCATGTTGTTTACCTCAATGGCCATGGACAGGGCCATCCTGTCCAAGACCGCACGATAATGGGTATTAGTGCAAGGCGAGCTGCTTCATCCTCTTATTCTTCTGGCCTCCCTCCTCAACTGACCTCCACTCACAGCCACAAGAAGTGCCCTCAACTTGCAAAGCACCCTAGCTGACTCAGACTCTTAGATCCTGTCATTATGTCCAAAAACATGCGACTTTCCCTGCAGCCAAGTCCTTCCAACGTAATTGCTTCATCTTTGAGCATCTGATGCGATGGCCTTGAATTCAGTTGGTACATTTCCCTGCCTAAAGCAGGCTTTTTCATGGATTGATCACACTACAGTGGACTCACTAATAGGGAACCCCGATCACGCAGACCACGCGAGAATATACGCGTGGGTTTGAACTGATAGTACACCGACGCCACCTATTATTCATGACGATTCAAGGTGTGATTGGTCGTGCTTGGTGAACCGCATCTCTCGAACAATGAGCCTCTATAGGTGTCACCTCTGCTCTATCAGTCTCACGTGACCACTTGGCGCTCCCCATTGAGAAATCTTGATCACCGCATCCCTTTGGTGAAAGTACACAAGGTAACATCCATCTGGCTCAACCTCCTCCTTCCACAGCATTTGTTGTACAGGAGCCCTTCCCAGTTGGAGCTGAAGTTCTCAGCTGATGAGGCGCTACTCGTATGTGGAATCAATGCAGGGAAACCTGGTCAACCACTGTTGAATATTCCACGCTGACTATGAAAAAGGAAGTCAAAGATAGATTTGTATCTCATCACTGACTACAGAGAGGAAGTCAATGATATGTATCTCTGATGCTTTTTTGATGCGGACATGCTACAGGACATGTAACAGTGTTGATATAATCAATCAGATCACAGGACATTGCGTCTTTCGCCCATCATCCCAGTGTCCGTCACTGACTTTTTCTGGTTTTCATGGCATCCTCTAAGTCTTTGATTTTTTCCTTGGCGGCTGGTGGCGATGTTTATGTGGAATCAATGCAGGGAAACCTGGTCAACCACTGTTGAATATTCCACGCTGACTATGAAAAAGGAAGTCAAAGATAGATTTGTATCTCGTCACTGACTACAGAGAGGAAGTCAATGATATGTATCTGTGATGCTTTTTTGATGCGGACATGCTACAGGACATGTAACAGTTGTTGATATAATCAATCAGATCATAGGACATTGCATCTCTCGCCCATCATCCCAGTGTCCGTCACTGACTTTTTCTGGTTTTCATGGCATCCTCTAAGTCTTTGATTTTTTCGTTGGCGGCTGGTGGCAATGTTTTTGATGGAGTAGGAAGCTTCGCATGAGGTACAGGCATTGATTGATGGAGAGTGACACATTGATTTGGTTGTTTCTGTCAGGGTAAAAGATTAATTTCGTGGTGTGTATTACTTCTATTTTTTCTGGTTTCTGTTTTATGACAGCAGTGTGATAGCACTCCTTCTGTCGCAGAGTGATGCGCCGGTCCTGTCGAGTCTGCGAGGGAATTTTTCATCTCTTTCAATTCTCATCTCAGCAGGCCTGGAATCAAATTGGTGGAAACAGGCCAGGGGGTGGTAGAACCTTTGCCGCCTTTGGGAGGACAGTGAGTGTAAAGGCGAGGTCTGCCAAAGAAAGACAACCTCAGAAAGGGAGTATCATCTTTCCTAAGGGATAGATGCTGGGTTGGGACTTTGGCAAAATTACTCTGAAGAGCTTTGACGGGATCATCTGCCATGGAATCTCAACAGACAGAATGGTTTGATCTCATCAGCAGGAACAGGAGCCAAGTAATTTGGCCTCTCTTGCTGCAAAGGAACTAGCCAACTCAATCTCACTGTGCAAAAACCTGCCTTCTCAATGCTCTTTCTTTGAGGGAGAAAATTGTTGGCTGGGTCACAGCATTCACAAGGAAAAGCAATGAGACATGCAATTTACAGCGACCAAACAGAGAAGAAGATATCTCATTGCTTGTAGTTGGCCAATTGAATGAATGTAAATCGATACAAGTGTAATATCATCCGTATTAGCACTGATGCAATCAGACATAATCCTCGATCGATCTACCATTGGTCACTGTCATCGGATGACAGAAAATTCTAGTATTCATTCTATAGCAAACAATTTGTTCTTTAAATCAAGTTGGTTTTTGCATTGGATGAAAGCAACATGAAAGTTTTCTCAAACTTGTAGTGGAACTTTCATGATGTAGTCAAACTTTCATGATGAACTTCACATCTGCTGCTCTACTCGGACCATTTTGATATCCTCTCTGGATCCGAGGTTTGTCTCGATCCTCCTCTTCTTACATTCTTTATTCATACAGCGATATTCTCTATAATCAGCCGGCCAGACATACTTCATATCACCCTTCCATTGCCAGTACCAATCATATCAACGTTTTACTTATCTCACTGGGCAGTGAGTGCTTAGAACACTGAGTGGGAGCATTCTTTGATCGCGTAGTCCATGAGGGCAAGACTTCCTTCCAAATGCATGCTTGGCTGTGGGACGAGGCACTCCCTGCGGTCAGCTTTTTAGCCCGCTTGGCCCATAGGCCAAAAGGGCTTATGCTGTGCTTGGCGCCTTTAGTGGTGGTCTGTCGTGCGTTAGTGCGTGCGTGCGTGCGTGCGTGCGTGCGTGCGTGTGTCCGTAAACTTTTCCCTTGTCAGATGGATAGCGCCTTCAGTTTTTGACGGATCATTTTCATATTGCATATGGGTGTGTATGACCACAAAATCTAGGTCAAGTTCGATTTTGGGTGCGATGCGATTCCTACTTTGGCCAGTAGGGGGCGTTTTGTGAAAAAATTCAAAGGCCTATATTTTGAGAATGGCTTGAGCTATCGTGATGAAACTTTGTATGTATGTACCTCTAGTTTGTGGTGACGTGCACACAAAATTTTGGCGCAATCTGATTCTTGACTTTGCCACTAGGGGGCCAAAACGAAAATATCAAATTTTTCCTTGTCAGATGGATAGCGCCTTCAGTTTTTGACGGATCGTTTTCATATTGCATATGGGTGTGTATGACCACAAAATCTAGGTCAAGTTTGATTTTGGGTGCGATGCGATTCCTATTTTGGTAGGTAGGGGGCGTTTTGTGAAAAACTTAAAAGGGTTATATTTTGATAATCGTGTGAGCTATTGTATTGAATCTTTGTATGTATTTACCTCTAGGTTGTAGTGACATCCTAACGAAGTATTGGTGAAATCTAATTCTTGACTTTGCCACCAGGAGGCCAAAACCAAACTCACAAAATCTGCTATGTACGCTTTGGTCAAATATGGCTTGTATGGGATTCTGATATGGCTTATTCTTTCCACCACTGTGCTAAAAAGCCAAGCGGGCACAGTGCCATTGGCACTATTTTTGTGGATGCCCCTTTCAGGAGGACGTGCCTCTGACCCATCAGCCTGAGCTTGTTCCTCTACAATCACTTCATAGATGCCTCTTTCAGGAAGACATACCTCCAGGCCATCAGTGCAAGTTGTTCTGATTGCAGTCACTTTGTCGATGCCCCTTTCAAGAGGATGGACTCTGACCCATCAGCCCAAGCTTGTTCCAGTGCAGTCACTTTGTGGATGCCCCTTTTAGGAGGATGTGCCTCTGACCCATCAACCCACGCTTCTTCCACAAAAATCATTTTGAGCGGGACCTCTCTCAGCGAACACAAGGCCTGTTTTTGAGTGAAATTTTTTAGACTTTCAGCCTTGTGACTTGCCAGTGATTACTTCACCTCATTTTGAAATCCAAATTCAAAGCGACGTTTTATTTCACCTTGCAACAACCTGTCAATTCCATTCATCCATCACTCGATGAGATCTAAAGGAGGCACGCTGGGTTCTGATTGGATTTTCACACCCGCGATTGTGATGAGTTGAGGTTCTGTAATGAGATGCCTTTAGATTGATATTGCTTTCCCAGGAGGGGTTCATGGGGTTCCTCCAAACATACCATGGTAGTTGTCACCAACAGTGGTGGACCTGCAGTGGGGGAGAGTGTCACGGTTCTCTCTACTTGACCACAGGTTCCTTGTTCTGAAATAGTCATGTGATGAGATGAAAGCTGGTAGCCACACATCTAAATTCATATTTGTGAGATCATCTCACTGGGTTCCTGTCTGCGAGCTCGGAATTCATGTCTGTGAGGAGTTTGCGGACATAAAACACGCAAAGATGGTACTAGGTTGCTCAAAGTCATGGCTCACAAAAGATGGTATTAGGTTGCTCACAGACATGGCTCAAAAAGATGGTACTAGGTTGCTCACAGATATGGCTCGCAAAGATGGTACTAGGTTGCTCACAGACATGGCTTGCAAAGATGGTACTTGGTTGCTCACAGACATGGCTCGCAAATATGGTACTTGGTTGCTCACATACATGGCTCACAAAGATGGTAGTGGGTTCCTCACAGACGTGGCTCCCTCAAAAAGATGGTACTTGGTTGCTCACAGACATGTCTCACAAAAGATGGTACTAGGTTGCTCACACTGTCATAGACATGGCTCGCAAAGATGGTATCAGGTTGCTCACAGACATGGCTTGCAAAGATGGTACTCGGTTGCTCAAAGACATGGCTTGCAAAGATGGTACTCAGTTGCTCAAAGACATGGCTTGCAAAGATGGTACTAGGTTGCATGGCATACAGACATGATTTGCAAGGATGGTGCTTAGTAGAGAGGCAGAAACCCGAAATGGCAAAATCAAAATCATTTTGTAGTACAGAGTGGCATCCACCGTGGATGGTTGGCCCGTGGGGTGGTGCATTGGGCCTGGGTGGATGCCACCTCAGATTTTTCCTTTTAAGCCTGTTTTAACCCTTTTTGTGCAAAAATGGATATTTCTAAAACGACTCATATTTCGGGGGTAGGCCAAACCAAAATGCCTCTATCTCCGGAAGTTTTTAAGGTAGGAGAACAAACTAACCATCAAAATGAAGCTTGGTGTGTATGCTATTCAATTTATTTATCACAAATCACAATATGCCTTTCGGCTGGGGGTGACAAGGGTCACAATACAGACCGACCCTTCAACCCCCCAAAAATGACCCTTCCATCAAAATACACCCCTAGGAATATCACATTTCACAGAATGGCAATATCTATTGAATTGATTGTGTAGAAAACATATTTCTGCAGTTTTTCACAAAGTTTCAGGTCCTTAGCTTAATTAGGGTGGAAACCCGGGGGGTATGTACATTGCCCTTTTTTCAGAAAATGGGTCTCCCGAAGAATTTAAAGATAAACATGATTAATGTTACTAAATATTTTTTGGATAGACATAAAGTGCCTCAAAATCAACACATACAATGCCAGAAATGACTTATAGGGTCCAATGGGTGTCGGGGGGGGGTCAAAAGCTACTGATCCGTCAAAGGTCAC